>JAYESA010000007.1:104894241-105164241 GCA_036927795.1 Iris macrosiphon | reverse complement strand
GTGATTACTATTATTTAACAACATGTAGGGCAAAATTTTAGTGCGGTGTAAATATACTAAATATAGTATACTCAGAGTAGAATAATAATGTATTTTTGTTTGGGCAAAACAGGTGCCTGTTGGGCCTCTAATGTCTATTAGAACAGGGATATGGGTACAGGTCTGGAAATTAATTAAAAATAAATATGGACGTTTGTAACGATATTTGTGCGACTAAAACGATACTCATGCCAGCATATCTGGGAGTTACACAAAGTGCAGGATAGTAGACTGCATGTCTAGCAGGGGTATGTGAACTTTGTTTGGGGGATGACAGTCAGTGTAATGCTCTAATTATTTGTGTGCATGGACAGGTACACAAATCAATAGGATATGTAAGCAAAATAAATTAAAAAAATAATCATAATTTATTATTAAATACTGAAATCTGGTCGAGGGAGTTTACAATCTACCCTCCTTAGAATATTTTGCCCTCGAAATTAAAACAGACATATAATGAAAACTAAAGATTGATTTAAAATATTAGGACATACCCTGGTCTTGGAATAGATGGGGGAAACGTTGTCGAATATCCTCTTCTCGTTCCCAGGTTGACTCGCCTGGTGCATGATGTCTCTATGCAATACGAACTAGAGGGATAGTCTAGCCTCGCAACACCTTCTCGCTTCGATCTAGGATCTCTACGGGCTCCTCCTGGTACGATAAACTCGGGCCGATAGTGATCTCTGAGTGGTCCAGCACATGACTTAGATCTGTGAATGTACTTCCTTAGCTAAGATACATAGAAGACGTTATGTACTCCTTCCAAAGTCTGAGGTAAGGCTAGCTTGTAAGCAACCTTTCCGATGCGTTTCAATACATCGAAGGGTCCGATGTACCTCGGACTCAGTTTTCCTCTTCGCCAAATCTGATAGTTCCGCTGGTAGGTGAGATCTTTAAAAACACATGCTCTCCAACTTGGAACTATAGAGGTCATCGATGTACGTTGGCCCAGTGTTTTTGTCTGTCCTGCACTGCTCGCAGGTGTCCTTGTATATTCTTTACTTTCTCCACCGTACGAACGACCAATTCAGATCAGGTACTTGTCACGAATCTCATCTTGTTGCACTCTACCCTTTTTACCTCGAACCTGAGGTTTCTCCTACTTTACTCTATGTGTACCCTTTATCCAACTATATGGGTACCATCAGGTTTACAACTGGTCGTACATTATTGGTAGTTCACGATATCCAACTCAAGGCTAATATCTGTCGATACTTTCTTCTTCAATATAATTTGGTAACTACCTGTAGTACTCCGCTATCACTTCATTCATAGGTTTGAGCCTATCAATCAATGTCTAGAAATCTACCTATCTGTTTCGGCTTAGTCCTGATTATTATCTAGAGGGTGAGAAAATAATTTAGGTCGGACACTGTAAGTCACCAGGTAACTAGGGTTAACCACTATGATTTGCTATTCTAGGTACTATCTATACCCTATCTATACCTGTATGTACTCGAACTCTAGGTAACCTGGTGGTCTAAAGATGACGCTTCCCTTCCCGCAGTCTAGTATAGCATTGTACTGGCTTAACCAGTCCATGCCTAAGACAACGTCGGAGTTTGGTATTGGAAGTACCAAGAATCGTATTCTCATTACTCTACTATACACGATTACCAAGCATATTTTAATAGTGCTGGTAATCGGTACGATGCCTCCTCCGATAAGAATTTTCTAACATTTAGGCAGTGGGGAAGTGGCTAGTTTGTGCATGGCTACGAAACTACTAGATATGAAAGACAGTGTAGTGCCAGAATCAAATAATGCGGTTGCAGGTAATGATGCAACTAAAATGGTACCTGTAATGGTTTTACCTTCCGGCTCCTTTGCAATTTCAGCTAAAACAAAGGCCCGCCCGTGCCTTTTCCCTCTGGTCTGTTATCTGGCTTGGTTGTACTGCATTTCCTGAGTGGCCAAGGGTGGTCCCCTCTGAAATCTTTCAGACGCTGGGGGATGCTGACCTCCAGTAGAGGGTAGCATTCTCTGGGTTGGTGCTGTTGGTCTTTGCCCGTTCTGGGGTGCTACCTCTTTGTGCTGTGGGCAGTCTTTGGCCATATGTTGACTTGCTCCACATATCAGGCATAGTCCATGCTTCCTTCGGCAGTTTTTGGCATAATGTCCCTTATTGCCACAATGGTGACAAGTCAAAAGTTTCTTGTGCTGATATGGTACCGTCTTTTGCTGTGACTGCATTCCCGGATGATGGATTGGTCCTCCCGTTTTGGGCTGGTTTCTGGCCGGTATGGTTGGGTTATAGTGCCTTGCTCCTCGGCCAATGGCTTCCTGCATTCTCGCCTCTGAAAGAACCTCTTTATAGGAGATTCTCGACTGCACCGTAGTATACCTTTGGAGCCAGAAGGTAAGGCCATGATGGAACCTCATGGCCTTTTCCAGTTTGTTAGGTATCAGGATGGCCCCAAATTGACTAAGTCGACTGAATTCTGCGTCGTAGGCGTCGACGGTCATATTTCCTTGTTCCAAATGCAGAAACTGGGAATATAGAGCATTTTTTACCATGGCTGGGAAGTACTTTGCATTAAAGTATTCCAGAAATTGTTCCCAAGTATGGTTCTTGTCGACGTTGCGCTCTATAGAGTCCTACCAGTGATGGGTGTTGCCTTTTAGTTGGGCTCTCACTACGGTTATCCATAAGTCGGGGTGAAGTTGTGAACCTTCCACCAGCATCTCCGTATTGGAGACCCAATCTGAGATCTTCTCCGGAGTTTCGCTGCCCGAAAAGGTTCCCGGGCCCATCCGACGAAAGCCTCGGACAGTGCCAGCTGGTTGGACAGGTGCTGGTGCTGGGGCAGCTGTCCTTTTCAGAGCTGTCATCAAACACTGTCTCAGGGCTTTAGTCTGTTGCCACTGAGCCTGCAACATGGCTTCAAAAAATTGGAATATCTGCGGTTGTCCCTCAAGTTGTGGTATCAGGGCTGGGAGCGCTGGAGGTGGAGGCAAAGGTGTCTTCGCCTACGGTGTCGGTGCCTGGGAAGTTTGCTCTTCCTGTTGGGCTGGTGTGGCTTCCTGGGCAAGATTCTGGTGAAGTTACGGGGTTGCCGGATAGACCAGCATCCTTCTCGAGAATTGGTCTCTCGGGGGGGTTGGGGTCCTTCGGACATCTAGCGAGGGGTCTGTTGCTTGATCAACCCCATTAGTCGCGTGTCCACTGGGTATGTCTATATTTCTGAAGAAGATAGAATAATTAGAAAAGCACGAAGGAGATAATAATAATCAAGCAGGATACAAAAATTTAAGAATAAAGTCAGTGTAGATGAGACCTAGTATTTCTATCCTATAACAGGCTTGCTGGGTATGTTATCATACCACTAGCAATTAACTAGACCTGCATGGGCCACTACTAAAACTATGTCACGCCCCAGTCCCAAAAGTATATGGAACCAGGCCACGTGGCATTGGCCAGCTGACACGTCACTAAGGAATTATCTAATTTAATAGACCCAAAGGAACGTGCTACGCTGTCCTAAAATACTACAAGTCTAATAAAGGTAAAGTCTAATCTCATCCACAAAATATCAATGAATATGGGAATAAGTGCTGAATATATATAATGCTAAGTCTGAAATGTTATAGTACAAATCAGATAATGTCAGGTGGGAATAAACCCACTACAAAAGATAAGTAAAAGTACTGAAATAAGATAGACTAGAGCATCGTCTATCTAGGTAGTAACTCCAGCTCCAAGTGTACTAAAAGATCAGGCAGACTCTGAAGGCAGCGCCTCTAACTCCTCCTCAGGGGAAAGTCTCGTCTCCTGTCTGGGATCGTACACTGTGGAGTAGAATGCCTCATCTAAATCTGGAAGGGAACCAGGTCCTCAGTGGGACATAACAAGATACATAAAAGCATGCCATGTATATAAATACTGAATAAATAAATAGAGGGTGTGCTAGCCATCTAAGTGAATGCATGTGAGACAACTTAGTATGTATGGGAAAGTGTGGGCTAGACATATGCTGACGTAATTTACCAACCGTAGAGACTGGCTAGTATATGCCACATATGCCCCCATTCGAGGGTACTCTGTAATCGTCCATCTCCTAGGAGCATGGTATCATGTAATATATATATATATATATAACGTCCGTATCACTCCGTCGAGTGCGGTATCTATATAAAGAGGTGGGTGTCCCATACGCCTACTAGTTGTTCTTCCCGTCCAATGTAACTAATGCCAAGTCATAACTTACCTGATTTTGTGCTAAGCCGTGATGCACGTCGCACGTACTGGTAGCTAATCAAATACGCAAACTCGTATCCCAAAATAAAGTGCAACCTTATTACGTGTACAAGTATTGGGGTTTAGGAGAATATTATGATACCCTCGTAGCTGTAGGTAAGTCTGCTAAGGACTAAGTTAGTTATACTACTTGTCAACGTACTTGTTGACGGTACCCGAGGCAGTCTCAGATACATACTGTTATATGTAAATTTACTAAAAATAACATTCAACAGTTAATAATTAAACAGTAAAAACTTGGCAAGGTATACTTGCCTACTTCTCTGTGCTGGGCGTGCCAAAAACCTGTTCTCGTAGTCAAGTTTGAGGGATCCTGTGACCTGGGGTCACTGACTGCGTCGTAGGTGTACTCTGTTCAAGATGTACAGGGTTCGTAAATTTAA
Organism: Iris macrosiphon; assembly: GCA_036927795.1. Lineage (NCBI taxonomy): Eukaryota > Viridiplantae > Streptophyta > Magnoliopsida > Asparagales > Iridaceae > Iris > Iris macrosiphon. The sequence continues at coordinate 105,159,558 of JAYESA010000007.1, read as the reverse complement.
TATTTAAAATACCTACATTAAATAGTATAGGATATACTTATGCTTATGTATATAAAAGATATTATAATTATATAATTATATAATTAATATATATAATACATGTTTAGAGCATATAATATAAATATATAAATATTGTATTTATATACTTAATATATACACATATATATATTATATATACAAATGCAAAAAAATAATAAAATATATATGCTATATATATATATTATATACTATATATATAATATTATTTATATACATATTTGTAATAAGGCAAAATTATATATATAAATATACTTATGGACATATATAGCTTATATATATATATACAATATATATATATATACATATATACTATATATATAAAAATATAAATACATATATATACATTTAATATAAATATATAAACTGAGTATATATATGTAAATATAATATATTTATGTATAATTAATATATATACATATATGTAATACAATATATATATATATATATATATATATATATATATATATATATAACTATATAACTATATATATACTTATATTAAATGTATATATATATATATATATATATACATATATATATATATATATATATATATATGTATATATAATACAATATATATATATATATATATATATATATATATTATATATATATATATATATACATATATATACAAAAATATATACTAATACATATAATAATATATATATAAAATATATAATAATACATATATATACTATATATATATACTGTATATATACAATAATATAATAATATAATATATATTATATATTATAATATATATATAAACATATATATATAAATATACATATATATATACATATATATATATATACATATATACATACATATATATAAATACACGTATTTACGTATTTATAGGGTGGGGGGGTATACCTGTCAGACAGGGGGGATCCACGCCTCATCGCCGACGGGAGGACGGCGATGGAGCGGCCGGTGGCTGCAACAGCTGCTGTAGTCAGCAACGGCAACAGCGGCAGCTTGCAGCAGCTGCAGCGGCGCAGGTGGTGGCGGAAGCGGCGGTACAGGGGGTCAGGGTGGCGGAGGAGGGGGCGGTGAAGGGTTCGGTGGTGGTGGCGGTGGTCAGAGGCGGTCGGAGGGGGAGTTGGAGGCGGTCGGGGGTGGAGGCTCGGTTTGGTGGTCGGGGGTCGGGGGGACGCTACGGGGAGGCTGGCGGTGGCTGTGGGGGTCGTTGGGCGGCGGGGGTGGGTTAGTCCGGCGGAGGAGGCCGAGGCGAAGCGGTTGGGGGTGGTGGCGGTGGTCCACGGTGGCGGGTGGTGGTGGTTGGAGGCCTCGGGTGCTGGAGGCTGCTGTTGGTGTTGGTGGTTGGGTTGGTTCTGCGGGGGCTGCCGGCGGTGGCTGCGGCGGCCACGGAGGAGGGCAGGGGGTGGCAAACCAGTGGAAGGAGGTCCGGTGGTGGTGGTGGCTGAGAGAGGGTGGTGTTGGTGTTCGGGAATTGGGGGGGCTGTATTTATAGGTTTAGGACTTAATGGCATTTAGGTAAATAGGTAGTATATTAGGGGTATTTTAGGTATTTTAATAAATAAATATCTATAGATATTTATTCAGATATTTATGGATATTTTTGGGTGGGTCCCACGTCCAAATGGACGGTGTAGGTTCACCCTCCAATAGGAGGTTGACACATCAAACTGGAAATTTGTAAAAAAACCCTTGTAAATTCATAAATTGCACAAAGGCCCTATTAATTAGAAAATTACGTAATTACGCAAACTGTCTGGGAAAACATCCTATTCCTAAAAATGCTAAAATGCACAGAACTGAGGGGGAAGGCTGTGTGAGGGCCCTGAGGGGGTGGGGGTGAGCCTAGGTAGGGGCTGGGCCTAGTTTTTGGGTGATACGGGTCACCGTATTAATTAATTAATAATTAATGCGCACGGAGTTTACTAATTATTTAACAGCATGTACTGCCATAATTTCAGCGCCGTGTAAATATACTAAATGTAGTATACTCAGAGTAGAATAATAACATATTTTTGTTTGGGCAAAACAGGTGCCTGTTGGGCCTTTAATGTCTATTGGAACAGGGACATGGGTACAGGTTTGGAAATTAATTAAAAATAAATACGGACGTTTGTAACGATATTTGTGCGACTAAAACGATACTCATGCCAGCATATCTGGGAGTTGCACAAAGTACAGGATAGTAGCCTGGCATGTCTAGCAGGGGTATGTGAACTTTGTTTGGGGATGACAGTCAGTGTAATGCTCTAATTATTTGTGTGATGGACAGGTGCACAAATCAATAGGATATGTACGCAAAATAAATTAAAAAAATAATCCTAATTTATTATTAAATACTGAAATTTGGTCGAGGGAGTTTACAGAGGTAATGATAGAAGTGTCATCGCTAGAGGTAATCAATGTTGCTCAGTGGGTAAGGTCTCCTCGGTAAAAAGTAAAGCATCAGGTCCGGGTCCATACTCCTACGGATACTCATAGTTGTCTATACCTGGCAGGGGACCAGGTCTTCAGAGGGACATAACAAGATACATAGAAGCAAGTGAATTGAATACAGTAAACATACAATATGTTTAAAAATATATAAGTACGCTGTACAAGACAATCTATATGAATGCAAATGAGCACAACTTTTTGACGTATGGGCAGGGTAGGCTACTCTATCTAATCTCACAAATCACACACACGTCAGGAACATCATCAGTCGACATACCACGGGGGTAGCGATCCTCGTGACACCATCAATCGATATACCGCAGGGGTAGCGACCATCGGACACGACTACCATAGTGCGTGCTAGTTACTACGGTTTACCAGAGTGGTTATAGTCCATATGTCTACTGATTGTCCTCTATGATACTAAGTGTCAAGTGTGTGTGTCAACATATCTAATATATAGTAATGACTGGAAAAAAAACTATACATGTAATAAATATACAAAAATATAATAAGCATGCAAAATACTGTAAATAATTTGGCAAGGTATACTTGCCTGGCAAGAAGTTATGTAGTCCAAATATCCTGCTCCAGAAGTTGCGTAGAACAATCCAATGTCCTCGGGGTCAGCGTACATAGGCACGAGAATCGGGAGTGACTGTTGTAGGTTATCTTCGGCGAGGGTAACGGGTCCACGATGATGACGATGACGAGGGTAATGAGAATGATGATAATTATAGTTATGGTGGTGATTAGGTCAATAATTAGGGTGATCATGGTGATAATTATTATAATAGAGATGATGATGGCAATGATGATAGAAATAATGATAATGGTGATGATATGGATGGTGATTGGGATGATGATGATGGTGTGGGGGGTGACTGGGATGATGGTGATGATGTGGATTATGACTGGGATGATGGTGATGATGTGGGTGGTGACTGGGATGACGTGGAGGGTGATTAGGATGATGGTGATGATGAGGATGATGATGGGGATAATGATATTAATGGGGATAATGATGATAATGGCAATAGTGGTGGTGATGATAATGATAAGGGGGATGATGGTGCTCCAGCAAGGAGAGAGGTTCGGCAAGAAGGAGGAGGAGGAGTTCGTGGTAGTTCTGGTGGTGTGGTGCAGTGGTGGTGCGGGTGGTGTGGGGTTGCTCTGCGATGCGGGTGAAGGACTGGCCGGGGAAGAGTCGAGCAGGGAGGACAGGGAAGAGAAGGAGGAGAAGGAGGCCAGGGTGGTGGATGTTCAGGTGGAAAGAATAATGGTGGTCGGGTGCTATACAGCGAAGGATTTGGCCGGGGTTCGATCAAGAAAGAGGGAAGATAAAGGTGGTGTTGCTGATGGTGCGGTGGTCGAGGAAGAAGAGATGAACGCCGGAGGAGAAAATGGCTAGGGTGCTGCTCGTCGTTGACTCCGGTGGAGGAAGAAGAAGGAGATAATGGAGGAAGAGGTGGTTGTGGTCGAGGCAGTCGGAAAAGACGGTGGTGGCGGTGAGTCATGGATGAGGCATGGTGGAGACGAGGTACATATCTGGCGTGTTCAGCGGGGTCGGGTTCTCTCAGGCGAGGTGGGGTGCTTGGTTCAGGCGAATTAACAGCGGGAAGGCATCGACGGCAGAGGCGGGTGGTCCGGCGAGGTCAGGCTGGTGGACTCGGCAGCAGGGAGAAGGAGATGAACACTAGTTTGTAATGGGGTTGGCTGAGGAATAGGGTTGGGGATAGGTTTTGTTAAAAATAATAAAGAAAAAGTGATATTTATATATGTAGGATTTTTAGTTTTGGGGTTGACCTAGGTAGATGGGCTTGGTTAACATCCTCTTGGGGTTGGGCCTTGGCCTCACATGGGAATGTTTGGAGGACTATAAATTATATTATTTAAAATACAAGGATGGGGTTAAATGAGGGGCGATGTTGCGCGTTGCATATTTCAAAAATTATGGAAAAAATTTATGTAAAGGGAAAAATAGGTTTCTTCATGTATTATCCAATGGTATGGACACCTTAATGCATTTTTGCATAAAAATGTCCAAGAATTAGAAAATTGTACAAAGATAGAAATTAAATTAATTTAATTAAAATTAATGTGCAAGGTGTTCTGGATTTAATTAGAAGTACATGGGATTAAAATTAGGTAGGACACAAGTGTCATGGACATAGAGGGCTCAGAGGAAAATATTATCATAATTTGGTTGCATAAAATGGATCAAGATTGTGTCTCCAATTTCGATTGGAACGCACAAGGGTACAAAGTTGATTTTATTTAGAATTAAATATAAACGTCTACGACGAATGTTGTGCGACTAAAATGTAGCACAAGAGAGAATAATTATAAGTTATACTGAGGTCAGAATAGAAGGCGGTCATGTCTAGGACAAGAGTGTGATGTTTGTAGGAAGGCAGAGGCTAGTGTAGTGCTCCAATTATCGAAGCAACGGTAAGGTACGCTAAGTGATATAAATATTACAAAATTAAATAAATACCGTGTTCAATTTCTATTTGGGTTCAAACTAGCCCCAGTTTCTTTTTTTAAGCCAAGTAGGTCTAATTTTCGGTGAGGGGGTTTACAAGATCATTTCGTTGCTTATTTATTCTGACTAACAAAAATTATTCCTCTTCCACAAATAAATCTTAACTTTTCCTCATGCATTCTCTCCCAATGGCCCATAAAAGAAAACAATATTCCTTTTTTGACTCTTTTTTCTGTCCCATTATGCGAAACTTAGAAGAATTTGACGATTTTACCTTTCGAAGCCTCAAAATTTCAAATGATTGGTTTAATAACTTCTCCAAGAGACACATCTGTTTTGGTCATCCTATTGATTTTTTTCCAACACATAGACTATCTACCTACTCTTCAAAAACTTTAACTTGAAGAATTTGTTACAACCCGTACCAAAATTTATACCAATGTTATTTAAATGTTCTATTGTAAATTAATATATGAATATGATACTATTTTATCTAGAGTTTATGGCATTCCAACTAAATTCTATGCGAATGACTTGATAAAATTTTACGCATTCCTGCTGATGGACAAACCTTAGTCAACATCACGCAAGTTCAATTCGACCATGACTTAACCCTAAATTCTTTCAAGAATATCCTTTGTCACCCTCTTGAATATCCACCTAGTAAATTTTATGATAGATATTTGAATGGTCACTTCTTTGAAATGCATCGTATTATCTTTTTAACTTTTCTACCTAAGAAGACTTACTTTGATGAGGTCTTTTATCTAGAAATGTCAACTTTATATCACTTGTATTTTGGCATTAACTTCAATGTTCCCTAGACCATGTTATCTTAAATAGTTCAATGTGGTAAGAAAGGGCATACATTACTATACGCCATATACTTGCCAACCATTTTTAGCTATTTCGATATTTTTTTGGATATATGTCCAAATCTTCATCAACCTTTATACCTTGATAGAATTCGGAGATTTGAGCCAACTATGCTTCTACCAAAAAACTCATCATCAAACTCCAATACTCATCCTATTGATTTCGTATCTCTTGTTGATGAACAACCATAAACCTTAGAGTCTATTTTCAATCTGTTGCGTGATCACTTCCACCAAGTAGATATACGCAATCGTGCTACTAATCATCGACAAACTCTTCAGACTCAGGCACTTGGCAACACTTTGATAGACATCCAGTATACTTGATCGAAGCACCCAGCCGAACCTTTTCTGATTCTCCGAAATTTGAATCAACAAGAATTTTGTATTGATTAACCCTATATTCAGCGATATTTGGATCCAGCTGATGCCTTCTTTGATCAAAATAAAATAGTTGAACCAGATGATGAAGATGATAAACATGGCAACTAGTTACTCAATGGATTTAAAATATTTAAAAAGTTTACTTTTACATGCTCTATATGATATTTCTACTACACATCCACTTTTGTATATTTTCCTTCAAATGAATAAAAGTTTAATTCAAAATTTTCTTTTGTCATTATATATTATTCTGTATAAACTTTACTCTCTTATTTTTTTATCAACTCACCGATTTCGGAGGAGCATGCAATTTTGATCAAATGACAATGGGGAAGAAATACATACATGATACTAGCGTACAAGACGATACTTGGTAGAAATTATTTTTAGCATATCAACTACTCAACAGTTATGAGGGAGCCTTGCAGATCAAAGACTTGTATTATCATTCATAGTTTGTCAATTATCAAAATAGAGGAGATTGTTGGCCCATCCGGTCTCAGTCAACTTGATTTTGATAGTTAACTAAACCAAGAATTGATATGTCGTAATCTAAAGCCTCAATACTGCTTTTACATATCGTCTATTCAAATATAATCTTTTATTTATTTGAGTCTATGACTGATGTAAGATGGTCGCACTAGCAAATCCCAAGTACGTATACCCAGATACCTAGTCCACTAAAACGAACCAAAGAACCTATCCACCAAATCAGGCCACATTCATTTACAAAGTCTACCATATTGAGAGATTGAACTGCGGCCAAACTCGTGCCGAACTCGGTTACCTTTTTGATATAAAATTAACCAGTTCAATAGCTCCTTATTTTTGGCCAACGGTTGTAAATTTGAATTAAACCCCATCTAAATTTTGGCTGAATTTTGTTTGCCTACATCCTATAAATAGGATTGGAATTCTTCATTCATACACACTCAACCATTCTTATGTATTCTATTATATTGTGAGCAAACCGCTAAAGCCTTAACTTTTCCATCTCAAAGAGTAGCTCCCTAGCCTTCCTATTGCCAAGTGCGATCTCGGTCTAGAAGTCTTCTAAGTTATAAAGAACTTTGTTCCATCAGTTACTCTCTCTCTCTCTCTCTCTCTCTCTCTCTAAGCTGTGAAGTTGTGAGACTTCGGATCAAAACTCGTAGTATAAAAGTGGTAAGCTTTCGGATCAAAGCTTGTGATTCTCTATTGGTGATTATAGTGGATAAAACTCTAAGCTTTAGTTCTCGAGACTGGAATAGTCTTCTTAGAGGAAAACCAGTATACATCTTGGTGTTTACATTTGCTTTCTCTCTCTACTTTACTTCTTTACTTTACAATTCTTATATATACTGTTAGTTAGCAACCGTCTTCATTCTGATAATCTTAAATTTGGTAGATTATTCTGCTGCACTCTATTCATCCTCATTTAAAATTATCTCACGGTCCTTCAGTGTCAAAGTGGACGCATAGGAACAATTAACGCCTGAGTCAGTTGGCCGCATGACCAAACGGACCGCATGAAGCAATAAGCCGCATAGATTGTCATGACTCAGACCCGGATATTCGGGCACATGTACGTGGTTATGTCCAGTCTATGTCATAGCATCGGTAGTAGAATGATGTCTGGGTTATTTCTAACTATCTAACATATCTACAATATAATATGAGACCTATCAATCATCTCAACTCCAAACGGAGGAACAATATGGTATCTCACAAATATAACTAAACTCAATCATAATGCAAATCAAGGGAGGTAAAGCACGAATGGAATAGCGAAGGAAAGAATAAGTTACAATCCACAAGTCTAAAATAATATACAAACTATGAATCTCAACAAATAGTCTAATACAAGTCAACACAAATAATAAACTAAACCTCATCGGGCTCTGCAACTAAGTCCTCTTAGTCTATAGGAGTATCCTCTAAAGGTACGCCGTCCTACAGCCCGTAGAATATAGGACACTTCTCAATAAGCCAATCTTCTAGAAAAATATATCCAGTCAGGATTGGAGCAAAGTATATACCTCTGAAAGAAGTTTTATAACAGAATCGAGCATATAAAAAAGATAATAGAAATAAAATATAAGATCACTAAACATATGAATAAATGAACAATAGGTATACAAGTAATGTACGAGAATATAGATCAACAATATAGATATCTGCAATATGAGGAAATAAACTGAAATCTAAATAATGTACCTCAGAATACAAGTTCATTATGTGATCGGTTTGGGTGAACATGATCAATAAGATAAGACGATTACAAATGTGATATGTAATCAAAATGTACACGATGAACAATGGAGCTTTGATCACATAATCAACTCCTACTCTCCCATCTCCAACTAATACCAATGGATCTAATCATGATACGCTACGAACATAAATATGATCACTAAACATGATCATTGAGTGTACACGAATATAATCACACTGAACATGAGCAGTGTGTGTACACGAATAAGCACACTGAATACGAGCAGTATGTGAACACGGAATATAAATTAATACATATTGTACACGATAAAATACATGTACAAGTGTATCCGCTGAATATGGTTGTTTATGGTGATAAACGAAAGAAGAAATATATATAAGACGAGGTTTATACGAAACCCATTTTCTTTGGTTTACAAACAAGCTTGTACAATGTAATCCTATACTAGGATGTGGGAGTAAAATTTATTTAATCTGGGTAAATATTGCTATGGGTGTCTGATCTGTAGCCGATCACTTTAGCCCTTGGACCACACGATGATGAAGAAGTGCCGTAGAAGACGGAGAGCAGCTTCGAAGGTTGCTTAGGAGAATGGATGTACGATGCCAAAGTCGTTGATCGCTACTCCTTGCCTGAGCTCCGGATTCTTCTCTCTCCAAGACTCTCTCTCACCGATCTCTTCCACCTTTCCAACTTTCGACCTTGTCCTCTGTTGATAGAGGTCTCTATTTATAGAGTTTTTAGTGACAGTGACCACTCAGTCGGTGTAAAAATCGAGCAGTGGAAAGTACAACATCCTTTTACACAACGGTAAAAGTAACCAATGCCTGCGTATAGATGATCTTTTGAATGAGCGTGTGACGCGGGTCCAACTAAGGGACAAAATGCGTATAATCGCTACGAAGATCATGGCGTAGAAGCCACGTAGGTAGGTATCCCTCGTGTAGAAGAGGTTGGCGTAGAAGCCAATGTCTGTCACCATGGCGTAGAAGCCAAGTAGGCATAGAAGCCAGGTAGGCGTAGAAGCCTGATGACATAGAAGCCGAGTAGGCACAGAAGGCCGAACGGACATAGAAGCCGAGTGAGCATAGAAGCTGAACAGGCATAAAAGCCGAGATGATGTGGACATCTTAGCCAAAATTATGGCTCTTGGAGATATAATCAAATCTCTCGCATTAAATGCAATGATCTGCCATCATCCTGCACATTAATTGCAGAGGCGGGTCTCGAAGGCCTGCTACCGTTCTGAGCATTAGGTACAGAGACGTGCCTCGAGCCCTGTACGAAGAGCAGCTTTTGACGTGGCAGTCAGTTTATCTTCCATGAAGCGTAAACAGTTCATGTCTGCCTGTGTAAAACAAGGCAGCGTATCCCCTTGTATGCGTAAAAGAAGCTTACGCCGAGGAGACGTCAGTAAACGATGGTTCGGTAATATTTAATTAAATCTCCTGCATTAAATGCAGAGATCCGTCATCATCCTGCTCATTAATTGCAGAGATCCGCCATCATCCTGCGCATTAATTACAGAGGCGTGTCCCGAGTGGTTTGTCATTATTCCAGCCGTCGTCTGGGTAGCCGTGCAACACTCTTTGTCAGGAGTCAGACGTCAGATTCACTTTATGATTTGACAGGTTCATTTCGGAGGATACGAAGCATTCCTCGTACGCTTTAATATTGCATTGAAAGCGGATGTGGTTTACGCCATAGAGGCGATTAGCACCTTTTTTACGCCGAAGCAGCCTGGACGTACTGCATTACGCGGATGGTCCTTTGAGCTTATATTTTCTGCTATGCTCAGCGAAAGAGCTCTGTTGGACGTTGGAGGCTCTGAGGTCATCAGTTTACGCTGCTCTGCATAAATATGTTGCGTATAGCTATCCAGCGTATTTTTCATGCTTCTACAAGACCTCCTTCAAAGCTTTCAAATTCCTCGTAATTTGAAACACTTTGAATGAAGCATGAACCGCTACTCGTAACTCAAAAATTTTTTGAATGGAGCTTTGAAACGGTCGTGGCTGACTTTATGGCAGATTTATTGGGGATCGGTATGACCTCTCTCGCCTATAAAAAGGCTGAGGAGTTAACCTGTTCTTCCTGTATTCCCTTCGCCACTCAGAGATGATCGCCGGAGTTCGTCGGGTCGATCTGAGGAAGAAGGAGACCATGTTCTTCCAGCATGTAAGGAGTCGAAAAAGACGGCATCTTCGAGCAAGTGTCATCTGCAACGATGGATCATGGAAGGATATCATAGCCTCCTTTGCTCGGGATAATCAGCAACTTTGTATGGTGGTTCTTCAGGAGAGGGAAAGAATCATATTTCACCACGCTGCTTGCAAGTGGCGCCTTCTCCCGTTACCTCCGGAGACGAGAGCAGACATACTAGCTCTGACCTCGGGTATTGAGTTGGGTGAAATACCTCAACTCAATCTGTCATGGTGCACGGAGCATGGGATCTGCATAATTTAGGCAGACCCAGTTTCGTATTCTCCCTCTATTTATCATTTTAGTCGGTTGCGGAAATCGACCAACTGCTGGAGGAGAGATGAAGAATTGGCGCCCATGCAAGAACTGGTAGAGCAGATTCTGGGGGGTGGCCTTCCGACGACGACGAGAAAAATCCTTTTGTAGACGGGATTTCCCTCATATCTAATCATGACTTTAATATTTAATAAAATCATCTTTCTTTCGTGCATATGATCATCTTGCCATACTTTTTGCTGTGAAGTCTGAATATGTGTGGCTTCGACACGTCTGATTCTTTATGTCGACTCTGTTTAGAAAGAGTGCTAGGTCCTGTCCTGTCTTTTACGCATAACTAGGGATGCGTAGAAAGCCGCTTTAGCATTCGAGTGTTCGAACTGTCCTGCTGTTTAGGAGTAAGGAACCGCGTAGAATTCTGAACTGTTACTTCTAATAAACATAATTTCTTTGTTCAGACATCATCTTCAAGAATGATTTCTCGAAAAATCCCTTTGAGCAGGGCGAGAAATGGCTGTCAAACTGATTTGCCATTTTGGTAGATAAAATATTCAGACTGAAGTCTGGATGAACTTCGAATCGACCCATGAAGAAGAGTATTTTTTCAATGTTGAACTCTGTATGCTTCGAGTACTTGGGATATCTTGAGGTCAAGAAGGAGTATCTTCTGTGTGAACTCCTGTAATTGACCGCTTTGAGAACCGTTCAGATGTACGCATACTCTGGCCGGCGTATCTTTTAGATGTGTGGGAAGTCGTGGAGCGTGAAATCATTAGTCTGCAGCCTCTGAGCGTAAACTAAACACCACCGAGCTTGAAATCATAGACTTATAGTTCCTGAGCGTGAAGTCGTAGGTTTGTAGCCTTTCGAGCATAAAATCTACTGAGCACAAAGGCATCTGGGCGTAAAACCTGACTTGTAGCCGTCGAACGTAAAGCCGTAGATTCATAGCTATCGAGCGTAGAAAGCTCCTTAGCGTAGAACTGTAGATTTGTAGCTTCTAAAAAGAAATTTTTTCCGAGCGTGAAGTCGTGGATCTGTTGCTTCTGAGCGTAAGCTAAGCACCACCGAGCGTGAGATCATCGATTTAGTATCTGCTGAGCGTGAAGTCGTAGGTTTGTAGCCTGTCGAGCATAAAAGCTACTGAGCACAAAGGCTTCTGGGCGTAAAACCATAGACTTATAGCTTGTGAGCGTAAAACCGTAGATCTGTAGCTTTCGAGCGTAGAAAGCTCCTTAGCGTAGGAACCATGAACTTGCTTTGCGCGAAAAACTTTTTGAATTTGCTGACTGTCCGCCTTCTCTGAATAATAGGCTGACATAGGACCCAATCATAACCGAATATTAATTAGAAGATTTGGTTCGGGGTCCGAGGAGTCCATCCGAACTCTATATATATCCCAAGTTTCTGAGAGGAAAACTTTCCATCCGTCTTCTGCGAAAGAAAGCCTTCGACTGTTCGAGTTCTTCTCCATTTCTTCTCCGAGTCTTCAAAGTTTCCAGTAATGGCTTCGAAGCAAACTCCCTCCGCTAAGGGAAAGAAGGTTGATTCTTCTTCTCGTTCTTCGGCTCAAGCGAGAGCGCCTCTGGTTGGACAGGGCGAACCTCATTCTGAGCGGAGCATCCCGCCGACGAGCAGTGCACCCGGCCTGAAAGGTAGAGCTTTTGGGATGAATGAGAACGACTGGAAATCCTTCGCACACGTTGAACGTGACCGCGCTGGGTCATCTCCTGTACTGATAGCCTCTTTGAGGAAGATGATGCACAGAGACGTTTCATCTTTTACCCCCACATTTCCAATGTCTTAGCGTAAAAACTCCAGATTTTTGCAGTTGAGCGTAAGAGCTTTGACTGCCAAAAATTTGGCGTATACAGTAAAATTTGAGCTTTACGCTTGTGGATGAAAATTTTGGCATAACATCTCGAATTTTGGCAATCTATTATAAAGCACAGACTGTATACTGCCGACTTGAATTTTATGCTTCTGGATAAAAATTTTGGCGTAAACGATCAAGTTTGTACAGTCTTAACGTAGAGCATAGACTGTTGCCTCTTGGCATATGCTGCAAGACTGTAATATCCAGTATAGAAACTGACATGTTTTTCTTGCACCTTTGCAGTTAACTTGCATGAGTCTCCGCTAGCCGAGGTGATGGGTTCTGCCGTCGGGATGCTGCACTCCAACTATCTGGAGGATCTATCGTACGTGACATTTCCTATCTCCGGGCCCCAGTATCCCGAAGGAAGGGAAATTCTGATAACGGCTCAGGGTGAGCGAACGCTGCTGAATTTGATCAACGGGGAGCCCCTGACGTACGTAGACGGGGAACAGTATATAAAGTCGGCTTTCCTCTTCAGGGACATGATTGATAAGCAATCCCAAATGAAGCCCAAGAAAGAACTCTGGGTTTTCCCTACCGGGGGCTTGGTCTTGAATCTGCCCAAGATGCTGAGAGATTATCCCATCTCGACATTCTTTCATGCTATACATCCCAGGAGGATGTCGTGGACGCTGACTCCCGATCTTCACGGCAAGCCGGGGAAGATCTTCTATCAGAAAGGATCTGGCCTATTTGTCAGCCGCCCTTCCGGCTCTGTGACGTTGTTCAGGGGGCTGTACCCGGGCAGTGTCCCGAGTGAAGACAGCTTGGTGCTCCAGCCGGTGCAATTGTCGACCTTCTACAATGATTTCATGGGGCATGGAGGAGTGTACCCCAAGGTGAACCCTCGGTGCAATGGGTGGATGATCCCAACAAACCTTCGATGGGCTCGCTTAGTTGATTGGGCCCTGAAGCATTTTCAGATCGAGTTGGAGAACATCGGTCTGTTTGCGGCTGTGAGTGCCACTAGCGTTGGGTTACCTCCTAACCCCAACCTATTTCTGGCACTGATGGAGCGATATATTTCGCTCACCGGGACTTCCGCCACTCCACTGGGGGAGCTGGGATTGGCCCTCCATGAGATGGCAGAGATATCGAGACTACCGATGGGGGATACTCCGTATGAAGAGTATGTTCCCACGAACCAGGAGCTGGGGGATTTAGATCCTCGGGTAGTAGAAGTATACCAGAAGATGATGTGCTACTACCTTGCTTACACCGCCTTCTACGGTGAGCCTTCAGATTTGGCTCACACTAGCAAATGGACGTCCTACCTCTTTTTTCATCGGGCGAGGACTGCTCAGCCGGAGAAAGTTTTGGAGGGCAAGGATCAGCCTGTGAATTGTCTGAGCGCGCTTACTGCTCAGGTAGTCGACAATCTTATGGAAGACGCTGGGGCTCCAGATTAGATCCTCGGCGAAGGGATAGGAAGATATCCTGCAGGTACTAAGGCCTACAGTTATCTGAGGCATTGTCGCAGGCCTCTGTCCAAGGAAGCTCAACTGGCTAGCTTTCTCTCTATATGGCTGCGCCGACTGGTGGTACCTGGCATTGCATCTGCAGATCGTATTCACCACAACACCTTGTGGCCTGCAGTGCGCCTGGTATTTGGGGCGAGACTGGGCTTGCTCCCTGCCATGGTGTGCCGCATACAAGCTGGCCTGAGGGCGATAACTGAGGCGTTGTTCGCCGATGAAGCTCGGCGTGAAAGCTTTCCCCGGGTGGATTACCATACCTGTACTTGATGGGATGGTTAATTCTCCATAACCCCCGGGTGATGTCTCCAGGTTCCGGTAGTAGCTTGGGGGCTAGTTTCCTGCTGAATTACAGGAAATCCTCCTGGAATGTACTCACAGTTTTAGACTGTCGGCGGGTGCTGAATTGCGGCCATAGCTGGAAGCTCTTATGCATTGTCCCCTCTGTACATCGTAATCAATCGAGGATTAGGCTTGAGGATTCAGGTAGAGAGAAGAGCATTCTCTCTCCCGAGGCTTTTAATTGGTTGGTTTGCATTAGACCTTCCCACTTGTTGTACAGAAGTGAAGACCAGTGCTTCTTTGAACCCTACCTGCCTAGTCGGTTTGCCAGACAGTTTGGGCATAATCAGTTGCACGTGGGCAACGCCGTCACCAGCTTCAGGTCCAGAGGTGGACTCATCGATGGAACGAGAGGATGGCGATATTTTATTATGGGCTGCACTGGGGCAATTTTTACTGTGCCCGTCACCACACTCTCCATGGAGTTGCGCATCCTTCACTCATATGCCCAGTTTTATGTGGCCACCAACACCTTCCATTATGATTTTAATATGCGTGGAAGTTTCAGGGTGCCCTCTTCCAAGCCTGGTGGAAGAGTTAAAGTCCCCTTGGTTTCTTCTGACGAGGGTGAGGAATCCGTTACTCCGGACGAGCCTCTTGTATCGGTACCGAGGGGTGAAGTACCTCCGCCTGCAGGGGCTTTGGTAATCCCTGGGAAGCGAAGGGCTCCTGCTCCGAAGGAGACTTCCCCTCGTAAGAGGAAGAAAAAGACGGTTACTCGTCCTCTCCGGATTCCTGGTATTGAGGCTCCTGGAAGTGAGCCTGCTTCTCCCCATGTTGGGGATGATTCTTTGATTGGAGGTTCCTCGCCTTTTAGAGAGGGCCCTTATACAGTTTTGGCCGGCGGTGCCGGAGAATCTCAGCTGGAGGCTGCCGTCGCTGCTACTGCTTCAGGTAGTGGAATGAAGTCGCCCCCGGGGCTGAGTATAATAGGATTCCGTATACCTCTAGCCGGATCAGCATCGGGAGGGACTCTTGCCGCGCCTGTGAGCGCACCTAGCGAGATTCCAGCCGATGAGCCTCGGTTGGAATTTGAGGAGGACCTGGAAGACTACTTGCCAGTGTTAGTTTGCAGACCACTTTCTCCAGGTATGACAGCTTGCCTAGCATCATTAAAAAATAATTTAGCTGTGCAGGCTGCAGATGTGACATATATGTCGTCGGCCATGGGTAAATATCGTCTTTTATGCCTCTTCTCTTGGAAAATTAATATAATGTTGATATTAACTTCCTTTTGTCTTCTTTTCAGGGGAAGACCTCTTCGGAGAGGGCGATATAGACTCGCACTTCGGCTCTGTGTCAGGTCCTAGTGGTGACACAGAGGTACCTGATTTTGAAGAGGAAACATCTTCGGGTGCTGGCTTGCCTGTCGAGGAAACTCTTGAGGTATCCCGAGTGGAGGATGAGCCTGTCATTGCGACAGTGCCTCTTTTGAGCATGCCGATCACTTCGTCCGGTGTTGGCGATTCTTCTTTCGCCGCACCTCCTATTGAGGCGACGGTCGTGGCGACATCGTTTGTGGTTGTTCCTGGAGGGGAAGTCTCCACCATTGCGGACACTCCCCGCGTTCGTGCGGACCTAGCTGCGCTGACCGAGCAGTACATCGGCATCTTCTACACCACTCTGAGAACGCTAATGTCAATGGTGTTGGCAAAGAAGCTGGACTTTGCGCAGCTGAAGAGGTCCTCTCGGTTCTCGATAGAGGCGATTAGGGAATTCGATGATACCGGGGTAGCTGACGCGCTGGAGGCGATGGTTAATAGTTTGGAGCAACCCATTAATGAATACCTGCAGCTAGCTCGAGGCAACATTGAAGCTCTAGTCCAGGCCAGATACGACTCCTTGACTGCGCATCTTGTTGAAAAGAAGGAAGGTCTGAATAAATTCATCGAGACTAACCAGCAGGAGATGGACAAAGGAAAAGCCGTTTTGGAGGAGACTTTCGCCCTTCAAACGAAGTGCCAGGCCGAGCATGACGACAATGTAGAGAGGGTCCACAAACTGGAGACAAAGCTTTCTCAGGCAAAGGAGTGGGCTTTTCAGTCGTCGGAATGTCTAGATGTGGTGAATGGCCGACTGGTCACAGCACAACAGAACTTGGCGAGTGCAGGAGTCGCCCGTACTGGTTTCCTTCGGGCTAGAGCCGAATTGTCTCTCCTGATAGATGACGAGGCACGGTTGGAGCAGGTCCGCGATGATGTCTAGGATTCCGGGGCTGAGAGGATGGCCGTACTGGTGCAGCTGCTTCACGATTTGACCGCTCCCCCTAAGTGATGTACTTTTGCTTTTGCTTTTTTGAATGCACTCTTGCTCTCTTTTGGGAATAATAAAGAGGCTTTTCATTTGACTTTGTGGATCCATCATTTCGAAATGTAAATGATAGGTTTGGTTGAAAGTGATATCAGAGGTAATATGGACGTGATATACTTTCGGTAAACTTTAGCAGGGCATATCTATGATAGGGTATGCTTGGACTAAAGTTTGTTTTGGAAGTAGTTTGTCAAAATAAAATCGCTTTATTTCACTTGAGCAGAGGAGTTTAAGCATAGTACCATTTTAGGAATTTGCCGTTGATAGGAGCCATTAACAGGTCTCCATTAGGCTGGGCTAACCTATAAGTGTCGTTTGAGAACGTTGTCTCGATCACGTAAGGGCCTTCCCATTTGGGCTAGAATTTGTCTTTACTCCTGTGAGTAAGAATCATCGGCCTTCTTACGGCTGGGACTAGCTCGTCGACTTTGAACACTCTTTTCTTTACTTTTTGATTAAAAGCTCTGGAAATGCGTGCTTGGTAGAGCGCGATGCGCTGTTGAGCTTGGAGGCGTTTCTCGTCTTATCCTTCTAGCTCTTGAAGCCTTAACAGGTCGTTCTTTTCTTGAGTCAACTCATTAGTCACGGCTATCCTGAGTGACGGAATTTGAATTTCGATGGGAAGAACTACTTCACTCCCGTAGACCAATGAGAATGGCGTGCATCCTGTCGGTGCTCGGACCGTTGTGTGGTACGCCCAGAGACATTCTTCCAGCTTATCATTCCAATCTCTCTTGTTCGAAGAGACGAACTTCTTTAAGAGTTTGATAATGGTTTTGTTGAAGGCTTCCGCCAAACCATTAGCAGCTGGATAATAGGCCGTAGAGGCAACATTTTGTATCCGATTTTTATCGCAAAATCGATGAAACGCATGGCTGATGAACTGAGGCCCATTGTCGTGGATTATCCTTCGAGGAATCCTAAAGCGATAAATGACGTGATGCTTGATGAAGCTAATCACATTAGATGTCTTTACCTCAACCAGAGGGATCGCCTCTGCCCATTTGGAGAAGTAATCCGTGATGGCCAGTATGAACTGGTGTCCCCTGGAAGAAGATGGGTGAATAGGACCAATGATATCCAAACCCCATGCTTCGAAAGGCCAGGATACAACCGTAGGATATAGATGTTCGGACGGTTGATGTATGAAGTCCGCATGAACCTGACAGGCTCTGCACTGTCTGGCATACTTGATTGCGTCTGCGATCATAGTGGGCCAGTAATAGCCCATTCTCCTGATGCGATCCTGCAGCTTAGGACCGGGTTGATGCGCTCCGCATACGCCATCGTGAGATTCACGGATAATTCGCTGTGCTTCATCACCAGAGAGACATCATAATAATAGTCTGTCATAAGACCGGCGATATAGGCATTGTGATGATGCGTCGAAGTAGAAGCGTAATGATCGTCTTTTGACAGATATTGCTTCTTTAGGGTCCTCCGACAAGATTCCGTATGCCGCAAAATCTATAAAGGGACTTTTCCAATCTCTCGTAGGAGGATCGACGTTCACAGCGTGGCTACGTCCGATGTGGAAGTTATTCTTTACACAAAATAAATCTCTGTTAAGAAGGATTATCGAATTTTGCCTTCTTATAGGAGTAGCTAAATCTGCAGCTAGACTGGTTAGGGCATCAGCTTCCAGATTCTGAGATCGAGGTACATGCTCAAGGAAGAATCCTTTGAACGTTATGGCTATCTCGACCGTTGCTTGGTGATAGGGGATGAGGCCGGGATTTCGAACTTCATATATTCCTCTGACTTGATTGACGATCAGCAGAGAATCACCGAAGGCTTCCAGAGATTCGACCCCCAGCTCTTTGGCAACTTGGAGCCCGATTAGTAGAGTGTTGTATTCCGCCACATTGTTGGAACAAGGCTCGCTAAGAGAGTACGCTCGATAGAAGACGAGCTTATCAGGAGTAACCAGGATGATTCCTACTCCTGAAACCACGTTTCCCCTGGGACCAGCCCTGGAGGCGCCATCGAAGAACAGTTGCCATGTATCACCTTCCATTATGGAATTACATTCCGTGGCTTCGTTGGGAATATCCTCGTATAGTTTAGAGGCCTCCGGGATCGGATGAGCAACTAGAAAGTCAGCCAATGCTTGGCCTTTGACGGACTTCTGAGGGACGTACACCATGTCATATGGCGTTAATAACATCGCCCAAGTCGCGAATCGGGAATTAAGAATACTTGGCTTGCTCATCAGTACCCGAAGAGAATTGATCCTGGAGATGATATGAATGGTTTGGCCCGTGACATAGTGTCGTATTTTCTGAATAGCGAACATCAGAGCCAAGCATTCTTTCTCCACAGGGTTGTACCGGTGTTCGGCTCCGACCATCATCCTGCTAAGGTAGTAGATAGCTTGCTCGTGGCCCATATCGTTCTTCTGTGCGAGAAGAGCTCCCAGAGAATGATCCATCGCTCGAACATATAGCAAAAATGGTCTTCCTATGACGGAAGGAACCAGAACTGGCTGGCTAGTGAGGTAGCGCTTGATATCTCCGAACGCTTGCTGATAGGCTTCGTCCCATACAAAGGATACACCTTTTTTTATGAGACGAGAAAAGGGCTGGCATCTCCCGGAGAGGTTGGATATGAATCTTAGGATATAAGTCAGACGACCTTGAAATCCCCTGAGTTCCCTCAAGATTGTGGGGCGGTCGCATTTCTAAGATGGCTTGACTTTATCAGGGTCCACTTGAATGCCTTTGGCGGTGATGACAAATCCCAGAAATTTGTCGCTAGATACCCCCAGGAAGGACTTTGTAGGATTCATTTTGAGTTGATGTTGGCGCATCAATTCAAATACTGTCTTCAAGTCTTGGATGTGATTATCCCTGAGGCGGCTTTTGACAGCTACATCGTCCACGTAATACTCCACTGTCTTGCGTAAATGCTCATGGAATATGTTACTCATAGCCCGTTGGTACGTAGCCCCGGCATTCTTTAATCCGAAGGGCATGACCGTATAGCAATATACCCCCAGTGGTGTTCGGAAGGCAGTATGCTTTTCGTCTTCAGGATGCATCTTGATCTGATTGTATCCTAAAAATCTGTCCATGAAAGATATACGTTCAAAATTGCATGTATTATCAATCATGACATTTGTGATGGGAAGAGGGAACTCATCCTTGGGGCATTCTGCATTAAGATCTCGGTAATCGATGCAGATACGTACTTTTCCATTCTTCTTTATGACCAGGACAACATTGGCGACCCAGTCGGGATGTTGTTCCTCATGGATGAAGCCGCAGGCTATCAACTTCTTGACTTCAGCTTCAATGGCGTCCATCATGTCCGGGCAAAACCGATGTTGGTGCTGCTTCACAGGCTTTGAATCGGGCAGTACGTTGAGTTTATGAGTGGCCACCCCTGGATCAAGACCTGACATATCCTCATAATTCCACGCAAAGACGTCGATATGTTCTTTTATCAGCTGGGTAATTTCTTCCTTTTCTTCTTCGGAAAGGTTGTTGCTGATAAATATCAGTTTTTGTAAAAGTTCGTCCCCTACGTCAATCTGGATAACTTCGTCTTTAGTGGGAGGTTCTCTCTGCTCGAAGCAAAACTCCCATTGTGTATCCATTTGCTGAGCCCAAGCGTCATTCTTGAATGGTTTGGATTCTTGTTCGTCTGATTCGAAGGAACCCGTTACTACCATATTTGTTGATAATGTTTGCTCGAGAGCGTGAGATGAATCGGAGGGCGATGAGCCATCTTAAAAAGGGAAAAAGATATCCTCATCTGACTTGGAAGTCGTAAGGGAGGAGGCATACCCTAACCCAAAACGGGTTTATTGATAGTGGGAATTGCCGAGCAACTGTATTCGCCTGCCTTTCCCGTAGTTGAGACCTGGCTCCATCTTCAAGTTGTAACCCATACTTTGTATGATCTTCAAGGCCTGCGGGCTGTACTTGCATTTCACCAGCATCGTCATTGATAGAATCTGCTTGTATAGTCTGTTTGTTGCGTATGCGGCCGAAGACTATTGAACGCTGATCGTTGCGGGCAGGTAGAACTATGAAGATAGAATCCTCATGTGGTCCATATGTCGTGGTGACATTGGACGATGACATATCTTCCCATAAGATCTTCCCATGTTTGACCGTCAGGGGAACTTGTCACGACCCGCACCCGAAATTTGGGCATGAGTCGTGGGTACGTCCAGCCTACGCCGCAGCATCGGCGGTAGAACGCTGTCTAGGTCTCAACATATAATATATCCTGTCAATAGTCTCAACTCCGTACGGAGGACAAAGATAAATAAACCACAATTCTATAATATACTCAATCACAAGCTCTATAAGAAATAGTGGCACGATGAGAATAGAAAAGAGTTCTAATAAAAACCAACCACAATAAATCCAACTCAAATCCTGGGTCTAAATGACCTCACAAGTCACAAAAATAATAAATACATCTCAGTCTCAGTCTAAAACAATAAATGCAGAAAAATAGTCTAAGTGCAGCCATGTAAGTTCTCCTCTAGGATAGGCAACTCCTCTGGGATTTCCGGAGTGAAATCTCCCTCTAATCCTGGGCCATAATGAGTGGGGCAAAGATCCTCCAGGTCCTCTGAAAAATGTTATCCAGTCAGGATTGGAGCGAAGCACAAGCACTAACAGCAGTTTCATTAAATTGACAAAATCTATAAACAGTGTAAGAAATACAAGATGGAAATAAATGCTGGAATGTAAATACTGGAGAAAAAATGGAAATAGGCAATAGAGCATCTAGCAATAAACAATAAACAGTGAATGCTAGACAATAAGTAGTGAATGCTGGAACAGGTGAATCTGAATAAAATAGACATCTAGCTAAGTGTTTGAAATATTAGTTTATTATGTGATCGGCTTGGGACTTGATCAGGCTGGTTATATATGATTAACTATGATTCTTGTAGGTCAGGCTAACCATATGGTTAGCTATGATGCAGGTAGTGGTCAGGTTAATCATATATAACAGCTATGATGCATGTAAGATGGTCAGGCCGCACCCAACGTAAGAAGTGGGGTGAGCTATGATGCATGTAAAGGATTTGGATATGATCACATAATCTACTAATAATTCCCCATCCCCCAGCTAGCACGATGGATTCCAATCACGACTCCTCATGATGGGGATCTAGGGTGCTAACTCATGTATCCACAGTGTCAGAATCAAGTATGTAATACACTACAATTTATAGAAGTAATCAACAATAAAAACTGTCAGAGAATGTACTCGCCTGTGGTCCTGAGCAAAAATGTGAGGATCAATGTCCAAAGTGGGATCACAATGACCTATTTATGGAATATTAATGTCAGAGTATTGAAATAAAAGAATAAACATGTTTAACTAATTAAACACGAGGCCTCTAGGTCAATTCTAAAGCCTACTGGTCAAAACTAGTCTAACACTAGCTAATTGTGTCATCCCCAGTTATAAACACTAGGGTGTACTCATAACACCTCAATCTGGGTTCAAAATCTAGTTTCTAGGGTGATTACAAGTCTAACTTAGCTAATGCTAAGTGATACAATATATATACATATATATATATACATCTAATATTATCTTAGTTTTTTATACTTTAATACCTATACTCAACTCTACCTATTAAGACACACATACACATAAACAAGCACAATACACAGGCCACTTGGTTCTAATATTCAGACTTTCACATGCACTTACACACTGGTGCATTCACTGGCACCCACACAGTCATTGATACACTGCTATACACACTGACACAGTGTCCTGATACACACTTATATTACACTCACAGTTAACACACACACACTACACACCTGCACACACACACTGATTTTGAACTGACACATACATAAAAATCTGTTCAAATAATTTACAGGGTGTTGGTGCACTATTAGTCTATTGCAGTTAAGACTGTAACTGAGAACATTCTCCTCCAACCTTGAGCCTTCACTATACCTATACATAAGTCCTTACAACTGCATTGACAGTGCACAAATCTGCAGTTAGCACTAGGACTTGTACATTGTCATTCTTGGCAAGGAACAACCTGAGAACACCATACTAAAACTGATACTCTCACTTACCTCAACTAATCCAGACTTAATACTATCCTTATCTTAGCTCTAAGTATCCATTTTAGTTAGGTACCTACAAATCCTAGAAACTGAAATGCCCTATTTCTCCTACACTGACACACACATATCTACTCACATAGTTCTAAAACACATACTGAATTATATAGATACATATACTATCTAATGATACCTACTGATACTTCAATCCTGTAGTGAACCACACATGTGGACTGCAGATATCTCACTGATATGGTCCCTATATTAGTGCCACTCTCTAAGTCGAGCACCTCTCCTCACAGCTTCCTTAACATTCACACAACTTCCCTCATCACTTCACATAACCAAATTTCCCCTCTCCAAAACCTGTGCACTCAAGTGCTAGGTCTGCAGAATACAGTAACTTCAATACCACATTGGTGCATGAGCACACACATACCTGACTATCTATACTCCCTATGCATAAACCTGATACATAAAACTCAGTGCAGACATACACACTGCACATCCTCAGAATACCTCACTCAGCCTTCACACCTACACACATAACTCACAGATACAAACTCAGATATTAGGATACCCACAGAAATCTGCACAGTAAGTTCCCAAACACCCACAACAGAAACTGAAACTCACATAGGTATGCTCACCCTGAAACACAGCATTCACACACAGATACATATTCTGATGCATCACAGCCAAATCCAAAGTCCTACTGATACACTTGATACGAAATCACCTACTGTTCAACACAGGTCCTAACTCTACACACAGGAATACACAGCCACACACCCAAGCAAAATGCCCGACTGCACAAGAAATTCTCAAACACACTGTGCTCAGAACTTTCCCAAACTCGACTGCTCAGAACTCACCTCTAAGCACAGGAAAACCAACAAATAGCTAGAACACAGGCAATTGCATATATATATATATATATAGATCTATAGACCAAGACATGCATAAATTTGACTACCTTAGATGGGTGAACCCTAAATGAATATTTCATCGAACACATGCAGTACAGAAAAACAAATATACATACAAACCCATAAATTCCCAATCCAACCCTAAGAACCGAGATCTAAACCATACATTGAGAATAAAATCTGTCTATATGCAACCCCTAGGGTTAGGGTTCATAAAATTGGGGGAAATCCAATGTAGATCACCCAAAACCCTAGAATTTCCTAGGTCTTCCTGTAGGATCTACAAAATCGAGATCCATACCACAAGGTAGGTTTCCTAATGGCCACAACAACAAAAAACAGAATAAAATGAATTAAAATTGGATTTTACCTATAGAGATGGCTTCTTCAATGGAGGTTCTTCTTCTCCAAGGCTTCTTGACCCACGTTCCTTGCTTTCTCTTGCTTTGGAGGAGGAGAATGGGATCCCTAGGGCAAGATTTTGAATTCTGGAGTGGGGAGATGATTTTCTCTTGTGGAGGCTAGGGTTTCTTCTTTCTACATGAAGAATGAGAGGGTTCCTTTTTATATTAAAACCAAACTAGGGTTTCTAATGCATAAGTTAGGTTAAACCCCCTATGTTAGGTCATGTAGAACCTAATTAACTCAGGTTTAGTCAGTCCAGGGTTTGAGGTCCAACCTAAAATCTGAATTCTAGGGTTTCTCTAGAATTGGTCTTCAAATTAGGGTTTAGTCAATAGGGTTTGTCTTAATGCATTCTAGGGTTGACCTAAAACCAAACATCACTAACAATATATAAATAGTTTATATAACTCAGCAGATTAATTAAATGCATAATTATTCAAAATAGTGAATTTACACAAATGCCCTTGCCTGGAAAAGTGGTAGTGACAGAACTAAAGTCTGTTTACGACTCTTGTCTTTGCGTTTCTGGATCAGATAATCTCGCAGGTCAGGAGAAGTTGCAGAAGAAAAAGATGATGGCTTGTTCCTTCTGTTCCCATCGGTGGGCATGCTGATGATGGGGACCATAGTCTTCCCTGTGCCACCCGTATACAACAGATCGGCCATCTGGGTGGCGGATAATCCCTGAGGAGGGCGTCTTTCCGCAACTGGAGCCTTTTTTACGCTTAGGGACTTCATCTGGCCTAATTTGGAACTTCGCTCTGGCTGGCGTAAAGCTGAGGATGTCCTCAGGTGGCCATCAGCTTCTCGCATAATTCGGAGGGCGGGCAGATTGTTTCCTTGCTGGCGTAAAGGCCGAGAAGTTGAGTAGTCCGCCGCTCGCTTTTCCTTACGGAGATCACAGGGATCATCTGGTTCTCCGTAGAGGTCAGATGGTGTTTTACGCGCGGAGCGTATTTTGTACTTCTGATTTGGCGTTGAGGCTTTATCAGAAGTTTTGTCTATTCCGCCAGGGACGGGAGACTGAATGTCACGCGCAGAGCGCAGAGTATACTTCTGGGTTAGCGCTGAGGCATTCTCAGAAGTTTTGTCGGCCCTATCAGAGACAGGCGACTGAATTTTACTCGCAAGGCGCGGAGGGAGCAATGCTACAACCTTATTGGTCGAAGATATCAGAGAGGTCGGAGAATCCACAGGAATGGTAGAGGATGTCTTGGGCATCCAGACTTGCGCAGCTTCCTGTTGCTTTGGACAGAGAGAGAGTGAGAGCTACCCCTGGTTCGGAGCATGTCTTCGTAGGCAGACTGGTCGAACTGGACGACCAGTGTCTTCTTTACGGATCCCACGGATACCGCATCGTGTTGAGCAATCGCTTCCTCATCAGAAGAGAAAGATATCGCCAGCAGAGTCGCCATCTTATTTATGGTGATAAACGAAAGAAGAAATGTATATAAGACGAGGTTTATACGAAACCCGTTTTCTTTGGTTTACAAACAAGCTTGTACAATGTAATCCTATACGAGGATGTGGGAGTACAATTTATTTAATCTCGGTAAATATTTCTATGGGTGTCTGATCTGTAGCCGATCACTTTAGCCCTTGTACCACACGATGGTAAAGAAGTGCCGTAGAAGACAGAGAGCAGCTTCGGAGGTTGCTTAGGAGGATGGATGCACGATGCCAAAGTCGTTGATCGCTACTCCTTGCCCGAGCTCCGGATTCTTCTCTCTCCAAGACTCCCTCTCGTTGATCTCTTCCACCTTTCTAACTTTCGACCTTGTCCTCTGTTGATAGAGGTCTCTATTTATAGAGTTTTTAGTGACAGTGACCACTTAGTCGGTGTAAAAACCGAGCAGTGGAAAGTACAACACCCTTTTACATAATGGTTAAAGTAACCAATGCCTGCGTATAGATGATCTTTTGAATGAGCGTGTGACGCGGGTCCAACTAAGGGACAAAACACGTATAATTGCTACGAAGATCACGGCGTAGAAGCCACGTAGGTAGGTATCCCTCGTGTAGAAGAGGTTGGCATAAAAGCCAATGTCTGTCACCATGGCGTAGAAGCCAAGTAGGCATAGAAGCCGAGTAGGCGTAGAAACCTGAAGGCATAGAAGCCGAGTAGGTACAGAAGGCCGAATGGGCGTAGAAGCCGAGTGAGCATAGAAGCTGAATGGGCGTAGAAGCCGAGGTGATGTGGACGTCTTAGCCGGAATTACGGCTCTTGAAGATATAATCAAATCTCCCACATTAAATACAGAGATCTGCCATCATCCTGCGCATTAATTGCAGAGGCGTATCTCGAAGGCCTGCCACCGTTCTGGGCATTAGGTGCAGAGACGTGCCTCGAGCCCTGTACGAAGAGCAGCTTTTGACGTAGCAGTCCGTTTGTCTTCCGCGAAGCGTAAACTGTTCATGCCTGCCTGTGTAAAACAAGGCAGCGTGTCCCCTTATATGCGTAAAAGAAGCCTACGCCGAGGAGACTTTAGTAAACGACGGTTCGGTGATATTTAATCAAATCCCCTGCATTAAATGCAGAGATTTGCCATCATCCTGCGCATTAATTGCAGAGGCGTGTCCCGAGGGCCTGCCACCGTTCTGAGCATTAGGTACAGAGACGTGCCTCGAGCCCTCGGGACACGCCTCTGCAATTAATGCGCAGGATGATGGCAAATCTCTGTATTTAATGCAGGGGATTTGATTAAATATCACCGAACCGTCGTTTACTAAAGTCTTCTCGGCGTAGGCTTCTTTTACGCATATAAGGGGACACGCTGCCTTGTTTTACACAGGCAGGCATGAACAGTTTATGCTTCACGGAAGACAAACAGACTGCTACGTCAAAAGCTGCTCTTCGTACAGGGCTCGAGGCACGTCTCTGCACCTAATGCTCAGAACGGTGGCAGGCCTTCGAGACACGCCTCTGCAATTAATGCGCAGGATGATGGCAGATATCTGTATTTAATGTGGGAGATTTGATTATATCTTCAAGAGCCGTAATTCTGGCTAAGACGTCCACATCGCCTTGGCTTCTACGCCCATTCAGCTTTTATGCTCACTCGGCTTCTACGCCCATTCGGCCTTCTGTGCCTACTTGGCTTCTATGCCTTCAGGTTTCTACACCTACTCGGCTTCTATGCCTACTTGGCTTCTAGGCCATGGTGACAGACATTGGCTTCTACGCCAACCTCTTCTACACGAGGGATACCTACCTACGTGGCTTCTACGCCGTGATCTCCGTAGCGATTATACGCGTTTTGTCCCTTAGTTGGACCCGCGTCACACGCTCATTCAAAAGATCATCTATACGCAGGCATTGGTTACTTTAACCGTTGTGTAAAAGGGTGTTATACTTTCCACTACTCGGTTTTTACACTGACTGAGTGGTCACTGTTACTAAAACTCTATAAATAGAGACCTCTATCAACAGAGGACAAAGTAGACAAAAATTGAGAAAAAAGGTTAGAAAATTGGTCAAGGAAACCGATATCAGATCCAAGGTCGAATTTGAGAAAGGCGGAAGAGATCGGTGAGAGGGAGTCTTGGAGAGAGAAGATTCCGGAGCTCAAGCAAGGAGTAGCGATCAACGACTTTGGCATCGTGCATCCATCCTCCTAAGCAACCTCCGAAGCTGCTCTCCGTCTTCTACGGTATTTTTTTTACCATCGTGTGGTCCAAGGGCTAAAGTGATCGGCTACAGATCAGACACCCATAGCAATATTTACCCAGATTAAATAAATTGTACTCCCACATCCTCGTATAGGATTATATTGTACAAGCTTGTTTGTAAACCAAAGAAAACGGGTTTCGTATAAGCCTCGTCTTATACATATTTTCCTTCTTTCGTTTATCACCATAAACAAGATGGCGACTCTGCTAGGGACATATTTCTCTTCTGATGAGGAAGCGAAGAAGACACTGGTCGTCCAGTTCGACCAGTCTGCCTACGAAGACATGCTTCGAACCAGGGGTAGCTCTCACTCTCTCTCTGTACAAGACAACAGGAAGCCACGTAAGGTCTGGATGCCCAAGACATCCACTACCATTCCTGACGACTCTCCGATCTCTCCGATCTCTTCGACCAAAGAGGTTGTAGCATTGCTCCCTTCATGCCTTGCACATAAAATTCAGTCGCCTGTCTCTGATAGGGCCGACAAAACTTCTGGCAATGTCTCAGCGCTAACCCAGAAGTATACTCCGCGCTCTGCGTATGACATTCAGTCTCCCATCTCTGGCGGAATAGACAAAACTTCTGGCAATGCCTTAGTGCCAAACCAGAAGTCCACCCCGCGCCCTGCGCGTAAAATTCAGTCTTCCGTCTCTGGCAGAATAAACAAAACTTCTGGCAATGCCTCTGGGCTAGCCCGGAAGTCCACTTCACGCCCTGCGCGTAAGACTACATCTGCCCTACGCGGAAGAGCAGATGATCCCTGCAAACTACGCAAGGGAAAGCAAGTAGCGGACTCCTCAGCTTCTCGGCCTCTACACCAGCAAGTGAAGAAGCTGTCCGCCCTCCGGATTATGCGAGGAACTGATGGCCGACTGAGGGCCTCCTCGGCTCTATGCCAACCGGAGTAGAGCTTTGAACTACGCCAGGTGGGATCCCTCAGCGTACAGAAGGCTCGATCGACGGAAAGACACCCTCCTCGAGGATTATCCGCCACCCAGACTCTTGACCTGCGTAAATATCTAATCCAGAAACGCAAGGAGAGGGGATCTTCCAGCATGGCTATTACGCCGCCTAATGAACACTGTTGTAATAGTCACAGGATTGTAATTAATTATTGTTGTTCTAAAGCAAAATGGCCAATTTTTGACCGACTGAGCTACTCTCCGTCTTTCCTAGAAGAAGAGCCCAAGCATGCATCTGTGAACATGGCATCACATATACCTAGAGGAAGCTCAGACTCAAGACTTTCGTCCACTAGAATTCTGAGCCGAAGGAGATTCAACATGCTTCTTAGGGACACCGAAGCTGGGGTGTTCCAGAACACTCGTTCGAGGTCACGACAACGGACTTTGTACCCCACTAATTCCGATGCTGGGGGTCGTCAGTCTCCCGAATCAGATACTGAGAGTATAGAGTCAACTTCTGCAGCGACCTATACTCATCCTTCAATGACGCCCAAGGAGATGGGAGTTTATGCCATTGAAGATGAACACGAGGAAGCCACGCCGACAGGAAACGCTGAGCAACGCATTACTACACTAGAGACATCTCTGAAACAAATGCAATCCATGATGGAGAACATGCACCAAATGATGCTAACCCAATAAGCAGCTGCTATGGCTCAAACGTCGGTCCCGCCAATTCAGATACGTGTGGGGGTGGACTTGCCACCATCCAACATGGTCCAAGAGCCTGCTCTAGATCAAGAGTCAGCTGGTCCTCCACTTCCTCACTCGGAGAACGCATTACCTCCTGCGGGAGTCGCGATACAACCGACTCCGCACCATTCCGTGGTCTCGCTACCAAGTAAAAATCTGATGCAAGCAGTACGGGAGTTGAAAGCCCAATTGATGCCTTGAAGCACAAAGATCAGCTCAAGAAATTAGGAATCAACCAGTCTTACCCAGCTATCTGGGAAGAGGTCCCTTTCCCTCCGAGGTACAAACCTCAGACTATGGCTCTGTTCGAGGGAAAAACATCACCAAGTCAGTACATGAACTATTTTAGTATGATGACGGTGTTGCTACAAGGGAATGACGCCCTTCTCACTCGGGTGTTCAAAGGCTGTCTCTCAGGAGTCGCTTACCAGTGGTAACGCAGCCTGGCGGACAACTGCATTGTATCCTTTGAAGACTTCAAAGCTTTATTCTTCACATGATTCTATGAGGGAGGAATGGACATGTCTATGTCCTCTCTCATCGAAGTCAAGCAGAGGGAAAAAGAGGACGTTCGCACCTTCGTCGAACATTTTCGTCAAGCAACTTTGTAGATGCCTTCTGGGGTTTCAGACTCTGCATTGGTGGACATTTGTTGGAAGAACCTTCTTCCCGTGATCTCGGTGTTCACAGGACCATATCAGTTCCATGATTGGCCCTCATTCATTATCTCAGTGGTAGCCGTCGAGCATAATAGTCGCCAGGCGCGCGACAATGGCATCATGATCTCTACCTCCGACAGAGGCAAAAGGTTATCCCCCAATGGCGACCATCCTTGCAGTTCCAAAGGAAAAGAAGCTCTAGCGATCAATACGTCCAGACAGAAGACTGCGGCAACCACGCAGACGAAACCTGGGACTTCCAGGCCCGTCGAGGTATACACTTTCGACGATGACGATATTTTGAGTATATTCGAGTGTCTCGTCAAAAGTGGCAAGATCACCCTTCCGGAGGAAAGGCGGCCCAATAAAGTCGGCAGTGCCAACAACCCCAAGTACTGCATCTTCCACAGATACGTACACCACCCAACAAAGGCGTGTTACATACTGAAAAGGAAGATCCAAGAGCTGATCGATGCTAAGGCCATCACTCTGTGCAATAGCGAGAAGACGGTCACGGCCAACATGATCTCTCTGCAATTTGGCAAACTGCCTCCCCAAGAAGTACCGGACGGTGTTACACCTATTTCCTGGATGACGATAAACATCGTCAATCTCCCTCCGGCTAGGGGTCAAAATTATGACTTATTACCCCTAACTACTCAGCGAGGCAAGATTTTGTGGGTTCACCCAGACTTGGTGTCAGAGCTCGAAAAAGAGACTAATGCTACTAAGGCTAAGTCCAGGAAGAACTCCAAATGCAAGCCATGCCATATGGTTGCAACTTCTTCGACATCAGACAAAGACGAGGTTTTTGCCATGGTAACCCGTTCAGGGAAGGCTTACCTCAAGGACTACGGAGCAAGTTGGGAAGATGCACCTGCAGACGCTTCAGCTACCAGGCCTTCAGAACCAGAGTCCGCCGTACCAGAGGCCGGTCCTTCGAGACCAACTTCGGCGCACAAGGAAAAGCAAAAAGAAGTGCGCTTCGATAAACCTGTGAAAATATTCAAAACAAAGGCTTAGAGAAGCCGTACAACTTCGACATCCTGGCCCAACTGGCTAATACACCGGCCAGGTTATCCATCTTCGAGCTACTCAGGCTCTCCCAAGACACTCGTCTAGCCCTAAGTAAAGTACTAATGCAGGCGGATACATACTTGACCCAACTCAAGTCCCCCGACGAAGAACCCGTGGCATGTCCTCGATGCCACAGTGTGATGGAGGTGGTCCCAAACATCACTTTCACTCAAGACGACATGTTGTTAAAACATAACAGGCATGACAGACCCCTCTACCATACCGAGTACGTCGGTTCCATGGAGGTCGATCGGATTCGCATAGATCCGGGATCCTCAATCAGCATCATTCCTCATAGTCTGCTCAGATCGCTGAGGATTCCTACCAGCGAACTGGCTTACACCACCACTACTATCGTGGGTTTCAACGCCGGAAGAAATAAGTCGTTGGGGAAAATTCGTCTGAGGATCCAGATTGGCAACCTCAGATCGGTGGCTACATGCTACGTCATCGATTCAGAGGTGTCCTACAACATCCTGTTAGGAAGACCATGGATCCACGACCACAACATCGTTCCTTCGACTCTATATCAATGCTTTAAATATGTAGACGCCCAAGGGACAGTACAAACGGAGGTTGCTGACCTAAACCCATTTAAAGGAGTAGAATCCTACTACTCCGACGCCGTGTTATACTTTCAAGACTACACGGAAGAGGTGTCAGCCCAAGCAGAGAAGGAATCCCACCGGGAGCCTGAAGGATCTTCTACCAAGCAACCCCTGTCAATCAAGGTCAAAGGACGGACTACCCGTCCAAAAGCCACAGAACCTATGGCTATCCACCTGAACAAGACCAGGTCAGGGAAAGGGGGTGATCCTCTAGTGATCACTCTGAACCAGAAGCCTCCACCCTTGGTCATCAATCTTCGGCGCAACAGACAGCCGAGTGATGTAAATACAACCAGGAATGCGGTTTCTAATAATAATAAAGGACCTCTTTTCCAGTATATTGATGCTCGGGTTCTAAATCAGGAATCCTCTCTCCATGACGATATAGAGCCTATAGCACAAAAATTCTTGGCAGCTATAGGTTCCTATCATCCGTACATATGGAAAGTGGCATCATCATCCAATGTCACCATGACATATGGACCACATGAGGATTCTATCTTCATAGTTCCACCTGCCCGCAATGGTCAGCGTTCAATAGTCTTCGGCCGCATGCGCAACAAATAGACTATACAAGCAGATTCTATCGATGACGATGCTGGTAGAATGCAAGTTCACAGGTACAGCCTGCAGGCCTTGAAGATCATGCAAAATATGGGTTACAACTTGAAGATGGAGCCAGGTCTCAACTACGGGAAAGGCAGGCGAATACCACTGCTTGGCAATTCTCACTATCAACAAACCCGTTTCGGGTTAGGGTATGCCACCTCCCTTATGACTTCCAAGTCAAACAAGGATATTTTTTCCTCTTTTTAAGACTGCTCATCGCCCTCCGACTCATCTCACGCTCTCGAACAAACATTATCAGCAAATATGGTAGTGACGGATTCCTTCAAATCAGACGAACAAGAATCCGAACCATTCGAGAATGACGCTTGGGCCCAGCAAATGGATACACCAACGGACAAAGCCTGTGAAGCAGCACCAACGCCGGTTCCGCCCGGACATGATGGACGCCATTGAAGCTGAAGTCAAGAAATTGATAGCCTACGGCTTCGTCTGTGAGGAACAACATCGCGACTGGGTCGCCAATATTGCCCCGGTCATGAAAAAGAATAGGAAAGTACGTATCTGCATTGATTACCGAGATCTGAACGCAGCCTGCCCCAAGGACGAGTTTCCTCTTCCCATCACAGATATCATAATTAACAATACATGCGGTTTTGAACGTATGTCTTTCATGGACGAATTTTTAGGATACAATCAGATCAAGATGCATCCTGAAGACGAAAATCACATTGCCTTCCGGACACCACTGGGGGTATATTGTTATACGGTCATGCCCTTCGGATTAAAGAATGTCGGGGCTACGTACCAACGGGCTATGAGTAACATATTCCATGAGCATTTATACAAGATAGTGGAATGTTGCGTGGACGATGTAGCTGTCAAAAGTCGCCTCAGGGATAATCACATCCAAGACTTGAAGACAGTATTTGAATTGATGCGCCAACATCAACTCAAAATGAACCCTACAAAGTCCTTCCGGGGGGTATCTAGAGGCAAATTTCTGGGATTTGTCATCACCACCAAAGGCATTCAAGTGGACCCTGATAAAGTCAAGGCCATCTTAGAAATGCGACCGCCCCACAATCTGAGAGAACTCAGGGGATTTTAAGGTCGTCTGGCTTATATCCGAAGATTCATATCCAACCTCTCCGGAAGATGCCAGCCCTTTTCTCGTCTCATAAAGAAAGGTGTATCCTTCGTATGGGACGAAGCTTGTCAGCAAGCCTTCGAAGATATCAAGCGCTACCTCACTAGCCCGCCAGTTTTGGTACCTCCCGTCATAGGAAGACCATTCGTGCTATATGTTCGAGCAATGGATCATTCTCTGGGAGCTCTTCTCGTACAGAAGAACGATATGGGCCACGAGCAGGCTATCTACTACCTAAGTAGAATGATGGTCGGAGCCGAACACCGGTACAACCTTGTGGAGAAAGAATGCTTGGCTCTGATGTTCGCTATTCAGAAAACATGATACTATGTCACGGGCTAAACCATTCATATCATCTCCAGGATCAATCCTCTTCGGGGACTGATGAGCAAGCCAAGTGTTCTTAATTCCTGACTCGCGACTTAGGCGATGTTATTAACACCGTATGACATGGTGTACGTCCCTCAGAAGTCCATCAAAGGCCAAGCATTGGCTGACTTTCTAGCTGCCCATCCGATCCCGTAGGCCTCTAAATTATAGGAGGACATTCCCGACGAGGTTGCAGAATGTAATTCCGTAATGGAAAGCAACGCATGGCAACTATTCTTCGATGGCACTTCCAGGACTGGTCCCAGGAGAAACGTGGTTTCAGGAGTAGGAATCATCCTGGTTACTCCTGATAAGCTCGTCATCTATCGAGCGTACTCTCTTAGCGAGCCCTGTTCTAACAATGTGGCAGAGTACAACGCTCTACTAATCGGGCTCCAAGTTGCCAAAGAGCTGGGGTTCGAATCTCTGAAAGCCTTCGGTGATTCTCTGCTGATCGTCAATCAAGTCAGAGGAATATATGAAGTCCGAAATCCAGACCTCATCCTCTATCACCGAGCAACGGTCGAGATAGCCATGACATTCAAAGGATTCTTTCTTGAGCATATACCTCAATCTCAGAACCTGGAAGCTGATGCCCTAGCCAGTCTAGCTGCAGATTTAGCTACTCCTGTAAGAAGGCAGAATTCGGTAATCCTTCTTAACAGATATCTATTTTGTGTGAAAAACAACTTCCACATCGAACGCAGCCACGCTGTGAACACCGATCCCTCTATGAGAGATTGGAAAAGTCCCTTTATAGATTTTGTGGCATACAGAATTTTGCCAGAGGACCCTAAAGAAGCGGTATCTGTCAAAAGACGATCATTACGCTTCTACTTCGACGCATCGTCATAATGCCTATATCGCCGGTTTTATGACGGACTATTATTACGATGTCTCTCTGATGATGAAGCACAACGAATTATCCGTGAAGCTCACGACGGCATATGCGGAGCGCATCAACCCGGTCCTAAGCTGCAGGATCGCATCAGGAGAATGGGCTATTACTGGCCCACTATGATCGCGGACGTAATCAAGTATGCCAGACGGTGTAGAGCCTGTCAGGTTCATGCGGACTTCATACATCAACCGTCCGAACATCTATATCCTACGGTTGCGTCTTGGCCTTTCGAAGCATGGGGTATGGATATCATTGGTCCTATTCACCCGTCTTCTTCCACGGGACACCAGTTCATACTGGCCATCACGGATTACTTCTCCAAATGGGCAGAGGCGATCCCTCTGGCTGAGGTAAAGACAGCTAATGTAATCAATTTCATCAAGCATCACGTTATTTATCGCTTTGGGGTTCCTCGAAGGATAATCCATGACAATGGACCTCAGTTCATCTGCCAAGTGTTTCACAGGTTTTGCGATAAAAATCGGATACAAAATATGGCCTCCACGGCATATTATCCAGGTGCTAATGGGTTGGCGGAAGCCTTCAACAAAACCATTATCAAACTCTTGAAGAAGTTTGTCTCTTCGAACAAGAGAGATTGGGACGAGAAGCTGGGAGAATGTCTTTGGGCATACCGCACAATGGTCCGAGCACCGACAGGATGCACGCCATTCTCATTGGTCTACGGGAGTAAAGCAGTTCTTCCCATCGAAATTCAAATTCCGTCACTCAGGATAGACGTGACTAATGAGTTGACTGAAGAAAAGAACGACCTGTTAAGGCTTCAAGAGCTAGAAGGATTAGACGAGAAACGCCTCCAAGCTCAACAGCGCATCGCGCTCTACCAAGAACGCATTTCCAGAGCTTTTAATCAAAAAGTAAAGGAAAAGTGTTCAAAGTCGGCGAGCTAGTCCTAGCTGTAAGAAGGCCGATGATTCTTACTCACAGGAGTAAAGGCAAATTCCAGCCCAAATGGGAAGGCCCTTACGTGATCAAGACAACGTTCTCAAATGGCGCTTACAGGTTAGCCCAGCCTAATGGAAACCTGCTAATGGCTCCTATCAACGGCAAATTCCTGAAAAGGTACTATGCTTAAACTCCTCTGCTCAAGTGGAATAAGGCGATCTTATTTTGACAAACTACTTCCAAAACAAACTTTAGTCCAAGCATACCCTATCATAGATATGCCCTGCTAAAGTTTACCGAAAGTATATCACGTCCATATTACATCTGATATCACTTTCAACCAAACCTATCATTTACATTTCGAAATGATGGATCCACAAAGTCAAATGAAAAGCCTCTTTATTATTCCCAAAAGAGAGCAAGAGTGCATTCGAAAAAGCAAAAGCAAAAGTACATCACTTAGGGGGAGCGGTCAAATCGTGAAGCAGTTGCACCAGTACGGCCATCCTCTCAGCCCCGGAATCTAAGACATCATCGCGGACCTGCTCCAACCGTGCCTCGTCATCTATCAGGAGAGACAATTCGGCTCTAGCCTGAAGGAAACCAGCACGGGCGACTCCTGCACTCGCCAAGTTCGATTGTGCTATGACCAGTCGGTCATTCACCACATCTAGACCTTCCGATGACTGAGAAGCCCACTCCTTTGCCTGAGCAAGCTTTGTCTCCAGTTTGCGGACCCTCGCTACTTTGCCGTCATGCTCGGCCTGGCACTTCGTTTGAAGGGCGATAGTCTCCTCCAAGACGGCTTTTCCTTTGTCCATCTCCTGCTGGTTAGTCTCGATGAATTTATTCAGATCTTCCTTCTTTTCAACAAGATGCGCAGTCAAAGAGTCGTATCTGGCGTGGACCAGAGCTTTAATGTTGCCTTGAGCTAGCTACAGGTATTTATTAATGGGTTGCTCCAAACCATTAACCATCGCCTCCAGCGCGTCATCTACCCCGGTATCATCGAATTCCCTGATCGCCTCTATCGAGAACCGAGAGGATCTCTTCAGCTGCGCAAAGTCCAGCTTCTTCGCCAACACCATTGACATTAGCGTTCTCAGAGTGGTATAGAAGATGCCGGTGTACTGCTCGGTCAGCGCAACTAGGTCCGCATGAACATGGGGAGTGTCCGCAATACTGGCGACTTCCCCTCCAGGAACAACCACAGACGATGTCACCACGGCCGTCGCCTCAATAGGAGGTGCAACAAAAGAAGAATCGCCAATACCGGATGAAATAACCGGCATGCTCAAAAGAGGCACTGTCGCAATGACAGGTTCGTCCTCCACTCGGGATACCTCAAGAGTTTCCTCAACAGGCGAGCCAGCACCCGAAGATGTCTTCTCTTCAAAATCAGGTACCTCCATGTCACCACTAGGATATGACACAGAGCCGAAGTGTGCATCCATATCACCCTCTCCAAAAAGGTCTTCCCCTGAAAAGAAGACAAAAGGAAGTTAATATCAATATAATATTAATTTTCCTAGAAAAGAGGCATAAAAGACGACATTTACCCATGGTCGACGGCATATATGTCGCATCTACAGCCTGTACAGCTAAATTATTTCTTTATGATGCTAGGCAAGCTGTCATACCTGGAGAAAGGGGTCTACGAACTGCACTGGCAAGTAGTCTTCCAGGTCCTCCTCAAAATCCAACCGAGGCTCATCGGCTGGAATCTCGCTAGGTGTGCTCACAGGCACGGCAGGAGTCCCTCCCGATGCCGATCCGGCTAGAGGTATACGGAATCCTATTATACTTAGCCCTGGAGGCGACTTCATTCCACTACCCGAAGCAGTAGCAGCGACGGCAGCCTCCAGTTGAGATTCTCTGGCACCACCAGCCGAAACTGTAGAAGGGCCCTCTCTAAAAGGCGAGGAACCTCCAATCAAAGAATCATCCCCAACATGGGGAGAAGCAGGCTCACTTCTAGGAGCCTCAATACCAGGAATCCGGAGAGGACGAGTAACCGTCTTCTTCTTCCTCTTACGAGGGGAGGTCTCCTTCGGAGCAGGAGCCCTTCGCTTCCCAGGGATTACCAAAGCCCCTGCAGGTGGAGATACTTCACCCCTCAGTACCGATACAAGAGGCTCGTCCGGAGTAACAGACTCCTCACCCGCGTCAGAAGAAACCGAGGGGACTTCAACTCTTCTACCAGGCTTGGAAGAGGGCATCCTGAAACTTCCACGCATATCAAAATCACGATGGAAGGTGTTGGTGGCCGCATAAAACTGGGCGTACGAGTGGAGGATGCGCAACTCCGTGGAGAGTGTGGTGACGGGTACAGTGAAGATTGCCCTAGTGCAGCCCATGATGAAATATCGCCATCCCCTCGCTACATCGATAAGTCCACCTCTGGACCTGAAGCTGGTGACGGCGTTGCACACGTGTAACTGATCATACC
The DNA here is from genome assembly GCA_036927795.1 of Iris macrosiphon. NCBI lineage: Eukaryota > Viridiplantae > Streptophyta > Magnoliopsida > Asparagales > Iridaceae > Iris > Iris macrosiphon. The sequence goes on along the minus strand of JAYESA010000007.1, from coordinate 105,121,245 downwards.
CAAACTGCCTGGCAAACCGACTAGATAGGTAGGGTTCAAAGAAGCACTGGTCTTCACTTCTGTACAGCAAGTGGGAAGGTCTAATGCAGACCAACCAATTAAAAGCCTCGGGAGAGAGAATGGTCTTCTCTCCACCTGAATCCTCAAGCCTAATCCCCGATTGATTACGATGTACAGAGGGGACAATGCATAAGAGCTTCCAGCTATGGCCGCAATTCAGCACCCGCCGACAGTCTAAAATTGTGAGTACATTCCAGGAGGATTTCCTATAATTCAGCAGAAAACTACCCCCCAAGCTACTACCGGAACCTGGAGACATCACCCGGGGGTTATAGAGAATTAACCATCCCATCAAGTACAAATATGCTAATTCCACCCGGGGAAAGCTTTTACGCCGAGCTTCATCGGCGAGCAACGCCTCAGTCATCGCCCTCAGGCCAGCTTGTATGCGGCACACCATGGCAGGGAGCAAGCCCAGTCTCGCCCCAAACACCAGGCGTACTGCAGGCCACAAGGTGTTGTGGTGAATACGATCCGCAGATGCGATGCCAGGTACCACCAGTCGGCGCAGCCATATAGAGAGGAAGCCAGCCAGTTGAGCTTCCTTGGACAGAGGCCTGCGAAAATGCCTCAGATAACTGTAGGCCTTAGTACCTGCAGGATATCTTCCTATCCCTTCGCCGAGGATCTGATCTGGAGCCCCAGCGTCTTCCATGAGATCGTCGACTACCTGAACAGTAAGCGCGCTCAGACAATTCACAGGCTGATCCTTGCCCTCCAAAACTTTCTTCGGCTGAGCAGTCCTCGCCCGGTGAAAAAAGAGGTAGGACATCCATTTCCTAGTGTGATCCAAATCTGAAGGCTCATCGTAGAAGGCGGTGCAAGCGAGGTAGTGACACATCAGCTCCTGGTACACTTCCACTACCCGAGGATCTGAATGCCCCAGCTCCCGGTTCGTGGGAACATACTCTTCATACGGAGTATCCCCCATCGACAGTCTCGAGATCTCTTGTATCTCATGCAGGGCCAATCCCAGCTCCCCCAGTGGAGTGGCGAAGGTCCCGGTAAGCAAAATATATCGCTCCATCAGTGCCAGAAACAGGTTGGGGTTAGGAGGAAACCCAACGCTAGTAGCACTCACAGCCGCAAAAAGACCGATGTTCTCTAGCTCGATCCGAAAATGCTTCAGGGCCCAATCAACTAAACGAGCCCACCGAAGATTTGTTGGGATCATCCACCCATTGCACCGAGGATTCACCTTGGGGTATACTCCTCCGCGCCCCATGAAATCATTGCAGAAGGTCGGCAATTGCACCGGCTGAAGCACCAAGCTGTCTTCACTCGGGATACTGCCCGGGTACAATCCCCTGAACAATGTCATAGAGCCGGAAGGGCGGCTGACAAACAGGCCAGATCCTTTCTGATAGAAGATCTTCCCCGGCTTGCCGTAAAGATCGGGAGTCAGCGTCCACGACATCCTCCTGGGATGTGTAGCATGGAAGAATGTCGAGATAGGATAATCTCTCGGCATCTTGGGCAGATTCAAGACCAAGCTCCCGGCAGGAAAAACCCAGAGTTCTTTCTTGGGCTTCGTTTGGGACTGCTTATCAATCATGTCCCCGAAGAGGAAAGCCGGCTTTATATACTGTTCCCCGTCTACGTACGTCAGGGGCTCCCCGTTGATCAAATTCAGCAGCGTTCGCTCACCCTGAGGCGATATCAGAATTTCCCTTCCTTCGGGATACTGGGGCCCGGAGATAGGAAATATCACGTGCGACAGATCCTCCAGATAGTTGGAGTGCAGCATCCCGGCGGCAGAACCCATCACCTTGGCTAGCGGAGACTCATACAAGTTAACTGCAAAGGTGCAAGAAAAATACGTCAGTTTCTATACTGGACATTACAGTCTTACAACTTATGCCAAGAGGCAACAGTCTATGCTCTACGCCAAGACTGTACAAACTTGATCGTTTACGCCAAAATTTTTATCCAGAAGCGTAAAATTCAAGTCGACAGTATACAGTCTGTGCCTTACAATAGACTGCCAAAATTTGAGATGTTACGCCAGGATTTTCATCCACAAGCGTAAGGCTCAAATTTTACTGTATACGCCAAATTTTTGACAATCAAAGCTCTTACGCTCAACTGCAAAAATCTGGAGTTTTTACGCTGACACATTAGAAATGTGGGCGTAAAAAGATAAAACGTCTTCGTGCATCATCTTCTTCAAAGAGGCTATCAGCACAGGAGACGACCTAGCGCGGTCACGTTCAACATGTGCGAAGAATTTTCAGTCGTTCTCATTTATCCCAAAAGCTTTACCTTTCAAGCCGGGTGCACTGCTCGTCGGCGGGATGCTCCGCTTAGAATGAGGTTTGCCCTGTCCAACCAGAGGCGCACTCGCTTGAGCCGAAGAACGAGAAGAAGAATCAACCTTCTTTCCCTTAGCGGGGGGGAGTTTGCTTCGAAGCCATTACTGGAAACTTTGAAGACTCGGAGAAGAAATAGAGAAGAACTCGAACAGTCGAAGTCTTTCTTTCGCAGAAGACGGATGGAAAGTTTTCCTCTCAAAAACTTGGGATATATATAAGAGTTCGGATGGACTCCTCGGACCCCGAACCAAATCTCCTAATTAATATTCGGTTATGATTGGGTCCTACGTCAGCCTATTATTCAGAGAAGGCGGACAGTCAGCGAATTCGAAAAGTTTTTCGCATAAAGCAAGTTCATGGTTCCTACGCTAAGGAGCTTTCTACGCTCGACAGCTACAGATCTACGGTTTTACGCTCGCAAGCTATAAGTCTATGGTTTTATGCCCGGATGCCTTTGTGCTCGGTAGCTTTTATGCTCGAGAGGCTACAAACCTACGACTTCACGCTCAGCAAATACCAAATTGATGATCTCACGCTCGATGGCGCTTAGTTTATGCTCAGAAGCAACAGATCCATGATTTCACGCTTGGAAAAAATTTTCTTTTCAGAAGCTACAAATCTACAGTTCTATGCTAAAGAGCTTTCTACGCTCGACAGCTATGAATCTACGGCTTTACGTTCGACGGTTATAAGTCGGGTTTTACGCCCAGATGCCTTTGTGCTCAGTAGCTTTTATGCTTGAGAGGCTACAAACCTACGACTTCACGCTCAAGAACTACAAGTCTACGATTTCACGCTCGATGGTGTTTAGTTTACGCTCAGAGGCTGCAGACTAATGATTTTACGCTCCATGACTTCCCGCACATCTGAATAATACGCCGACTAGAGTACACGTACATCTAAACGGTTCTTAAAGCGATCAATTACAGGAGTTCACACAGAAGATACTCCTTCTTGACCTAAAGATATCCCAAGTTGTAAACCCCCTCGACCAGAAATTAGGGTTTTCTAGTTTAATTAGCCTAATTAGGGTTTACCAGATTTAATTAATTATTTAAATATTAGTATTATAATACTTGTGCAATGATTGATTCTCTTAGGATACCCCTTTAGCTGTTGCCCTAAAACCAATTCCACATATCTGACCTAGACACGTAAACCCATCATATTAAATCAGGAACAAACCCCGAATACCGATTTTTGTGCCAGATTTTAGGCGCACAAAAGTCGTTACAAACGTCCGCGCGCGAATTATTAAATTTGCGTAATTACGTTCGTTGTCCGTTCCAATCGGAATTGAGACCCAACCTCAATCAGTTTTGACCAACCCAGACCACGATGACATTGTACACTGAGCCTACAACACCAAGGACCCTTGTCCAACCAGATTTAGACTCCCAGTTTTTAATTAAATTAAATTAGAAAACGCTGTTACATTAATTATGAATTAATTAATGTGGCTACCCAACCTAATTTATATTGGACCCAAATCCAACCTAAACCCACATCCATACCCACTAGCCTCATACAAAACACCAAACACCCTCATCGACCAATGAGGAACACCAAACATGGTGTTTGTTTGCATTAAATCCCCAATCCTAGTTATTGTGCAAATACCAATTTATTCAGGGGCTAAATTGCAAAATGGCAATGTGGTGTCCCCCTCTCATTGGCCCAAACCATCATGGAGAAAAGCATGAAATGACAAACCGTAGGCATTGGTTTTTCCCCCCATTTTATATGTACTTGCACCCCCTTTTTGGGAACCAATCTTGGCCCTACATTCAAATTAGCCTATTCCTAGCCCTCCACACATCTTGATGAGCCACCCCACTCCCCAAAAAAATTCACCCAGCCGGCCCTAATCCCTAGGCAGCCTCCCCACACTCTCTCTCCTACATATAGTTGGTTTTCACTCATTAAATGAATCAAAAACCTAAACTGAAATATCTAAACTCCAACCCAACCCATCACAGCCCGTTACTGCACCTCCCCTCCCTTAGCTCGACCACCACCACCAGCGGCCACCAACCACCACCATACCCGACGACCACCGTCGCCAGTCGCCCCCCCACCTTCCACCAAGAGATCCGGCCCCCACGTCGCCGGAGCAGCCCGCACGAACGCCCACACCGATCAGGACCCGCACAGCCAGTGCCCTCGAGCCGACCACCCCGCGGCCGAGTACTCCCCCACCTCAGCTCCTCCGACAGCCAAACTTGGCTGACACCTCCCCCAGCCTGTCCTCCACCACCCTACAAATTTTCAACCGAATTCGTCGACGCACCGGAGAGCAATCGAGCCCGCAGCGTCGACTGGTCCAGTTCGGCTGCTGTTGGCCGAGACGTCCCTGAGGCTCGCCGGAGCGCCGCCCGGCCACCCCCGCCGGCGAAGACTGACCCGCTCGTCCCCCTCGATCCGACGAACGTCTAGGTATATTATTTTATATAAATATATTACATTTTGTACATAAAATGTTAGCTACAAGTTTAAATATGTGCAACCGTCGTATAGTTTCGTATTGTTTCGTATTTAAATACGTATGCTAATATATATATTGTATATTATTTATTTAACTGTATATATAATTATATATTCCCTGTAAATTTTTATAATATATATTTACATAATCCTTTAATGTATTTATAATATATATGAATGTGTATGTAAGTATGTATGTACGTATGTATGTATATACATATATATATATATGTATATATGAGTATATGTACGTATGTATGTATATTGTACAGTATTTAAAACCGTATTTTAAATATAAAAATACTGTGATTTAGTATAGAAATAATACTATATATTTTTCATATTAAATATGTATGTGTGTAAGTATGTATTTATTTATGTATGTATGTACGTATGTATGTATGTGTATTCTTTTTTTTTGTGTATAAATTATTAATTTTATAAATACAAATTATGTCTAAATACATTTCTGGAATTTAAAAATATATATAATATATTTTATATATAAATGCTTATAATTATTAAGTCTCTAATGTGTATATGCATATATACATGTATATAAATATATATAGATATACGTATGTGTATATATAATAAATATGTATATATAATATATGTGTATTTTTGAAATATAAATAAATATATTAGTAATTTCAATATGTTGTTGTATTCAAAATAAGTACGAGTACCTTTGTACTTATACAAAAATTATTTCTAAAATAAATATATATTTATATGTATATATATTTAAAGTATTGCCAGTTGTACATATATTTTAATATGTGGTTATACAAATATATTTTCTAGTACTAATAAACAACTATATTATTTAATATATTTAGCTATGAATTAATGTGTATATAAATATTGGTGTTAACTATATATACACATAGCCCCGACCCTGTGTCAGTGTAGATACGGACAGTGTCCTAGTCGTGCTATCGTAGCGACTAACTTGGACATTACTATATACGATATAGGATTGCTGGACACTACTGACGAGACATCAGGAGCAGGGCTTTGGATTTCGCAGCTACCCGGGACAGGCAAGTATACCTTGCCTTGTTGTACTGTTTAAATTCAATTATTGTTGGTTACATATTTATTCATTATATAAATGTGCGCGTCCGAGCAGACTCGGGTGCAGTCAGCGAAGGCGTTGACGTTAGGAGTAGTATCTGACTTAGTGTCTAGTAGACCCACCTAAAGTTGTGAAGTTATTGATACAACTTCCCAGGCCTTGACACGTATCATTACACGTCACAGAGTGAGTTCATGTAGGGACGCGTGCCTCATGCGCGACTGGCCATCAGTATGAGCAACACGTGTAGCGGTATGTAGCTCAGTTGTTATTTCATAGAGACTTGCATCATAGTATGAGATGTCCACGTCGTTTTCACGATTTGTACATCTACATTGGGCGGGAAAGACATCTAGTAGGCGTATGGGACACCCCCCTCCTGATATATACTCGAGTTACCATGCTCTTCGGAGATGGGGATTACAGTATATATAGCGAGTTACCATGCTCTTCGGAGATGGGGATTATAGCGAGTTACCATGCTCTTCGGAGATGGGGATTATAGTGAGTTACCATGCTCTTCGGAGATGGGGATAGCATCAATGCCCTTAAACGGGGGCATATGTGGCATATACTAGCCAGTCCCGACGATTGGTGAATTACGTCAGCATATGTCTGAGCCTACACATTCCCATGCGTACTACCAGGTCTTTAAATTGCATTCACTTAGATGGTTAGCACACCCCCCTTTATTTACTCAGTATTTACTTTATGGCATGTATTTTTGTATCTTGTTACGTCCCTCTGAGGACCTGGTTCCCTTCCAGGTTGTTTGTGCAGTTGCAGGATACTTGATCTGATAGGGTGTGGACATCATTGCAGGTATATTTACATTTCCTGCTTTTTCAGTCTTGTGTTACTTCCATTTTATTCTGCTTATATAGCCTAGTGTTTATAGACCTATATTGTTCTTCTGGTCTATTCGAACGGATGTGTTATTGGGCTGCAGACTGATGATGCCTATCGTTCTTCCTTGAGATTACTTATCCTGGATTTAGATTTAGATTTAGTTGTTGTATAATGGAAATAAATTATTACTTGGATCACTTGACCATGGACAGCGTAAGTGCACTTCGTCGGGTCCATTAAATTGGAAAGCCCTACGGAGTCGTACCAGCTGGCCATTGCCACGGGTCTGGTCCCATAGATTTTGGGACTGGGGCGTGACATGGTTTTAGTGGTGGCCCATGCAGGTCGAGAAAATCGTTTCGGTTACGTTACTGTACCGAACGAGCCTGCAACTTAGGATTATTGTGAATAAGATCTCAATCCATAATCGATTTTAAAACTCCTCTTTGTATGTGATTATCGCCCTTGGACTTCCAATTTACATTCGTTCAATCTTCGTCAATATCGCCATCCTTGTTCCTCGTCCCCTATTATTCAGGGAGACGAATGCTTGTGACTGATGACTTTCCTCCAGAAGAAGATCGAAGACCAGACGACAGGAGATAGAATTCGTATACCTTTCTCGGAGAAGATTATTACCTTATCAGGAATGATTGATGGGTTCTTTGGATTTTATAACTAGTGTGGAAGGATAGCAAGAGAACTTGGAGCCAGTTGAGATCCTAGACCGAAGCGAGAAGGTACTGCGAGGCCAGACTATCCCTCTAGTTCGTGTCGCATGGAGACATCACGCACCAGGTGAATCAACCTGGGAACGAGAGGACGATACGCGGCAACGGTTTCCCCATCTTTTCGAAGGCCTAGGTATGTGTTAGTACTTATTTCATTCAACAGTTATTCTATATGTCTGTTTTTAATTTCGAGAACGAAATGCTCTAAGGAGGGTATGTTGTAAACCCCCTCGACCAGAAATTAGGGTTTTCTAGTTTAATTAACCTAATTAGGGTTTACCAGATTTAATTAATTATTTAAATATTAGTATTATAATACTTGTGCAATGATTGATTCTCTTAGGATACCCCTTTAGCTGTTGCCCTAAAACCAATTCCACATATCTGACCTAGACACGTAAACCCATCATATTAAATCAGGAACAAACCCCGAATACCGATTTTTGTGCCAGATTTTAGGCGCACAAAAGTCGTTACAAACGTCCGCGCGCGAATTATTAAATTTGCGTAATTACGTTCGTTGTCCGTTCCAATCGAAATTGAGACCCAACCTCAATCAGTTTTGACCAACCCAGACCACGATGACATTGTACACTGAGCCTACAACACCAAGGACCCTTGTCCAACCAGATTTAGACTCCCAGTTTTTAATTAAATTAAATTAGAAAACGCTGTTACATTAATTATGAATTAATTAATGTGGCTACCCAACCTAATTTATATTGGACCCAAATCCAACCTAAACCCACATCCATACCCACTAGCCTCATACAAAACACCAAACAACCTCATCGACCAATGAGGAACACCAAACATGGTGTTTGTTTGCATTAAATCCCCAATCCTAGTTATTGTGCAAATACCAATTTATTCAGGGGCTAAATTGCAAAATGGCAATGTGGTGTCCCCCTCTCATTGGCCCAAACCATCATGGAGAAAAGCATGAAATGACAAACCGTAGGCATTGGTTTTTCCCCCCATTTTATATGTACTTGCACCCCCTTTTTGGGAACCAATCTTGGCCCTACATTCAAATTAGCCTATTCCTAGCCCTCCACACATCTTGATGAGCCACCCCACTCCCCAAAAAAATTCACCCAGCCGGCCCTAATCCCTAGGCAGCCTCCCCACACTCTCTCTCCTACATATAGTTGGTTTTCACTCATTAAATGAATCAAAAACCTAAACTGAAATATCTAAACTCCAACCCAACCCATCACAGCCCGTTACTGCACCTCCCCTCCCCGAGCTCGACCACCACCACCAGCGGCCACCAACCACCACCATACCCGACGACCACCGTCGCCAGTCGCCCCCCCACCTTCCACCAAGATATCCGGCCCCCACGTCGCCGGAGCAGCCCGCACGAACGCCCACACCGATCAGGACCCGCACAGCCAGTGCCCTCGAGCCGACCACCCCGCGGCCGAGTACTCCCCCACCTCAGCTCCTCCGACAGCCAAACTTGGCTGACACCTCCCCCAGCCTGTCCTCCACCACCCTACAAATTTTCAACCGAATTCGTCGACGCACCGGAGAGCAATCGAGCCCGCAGCGTCGACTGGTCCAGTTCGGCTGCTGTTGGCCGAGACGTCCCTGAGGCTCGCCGGAGCGCCGCCCGGCCACCCCCGCCGGCGAAGACTGACCCGCTCGTCCCCCTCGATCCGACGAACGTCTAGGTATATTATTTTATATAAATATATTACATTTTGTACATAAAATGTTAGCTACAAGTTTAAATATGTGCAACCGTCGTATAGTTTCGTATTGTTTCGTATTTAAATACGTATGCTAATATATATATTGTATATTATTTATTTAACTGTATATATAATTATATATTCCCTGTAAATTTTTATAATATATATTTACATAATCCTTTAATGTATTTATAATATATATGAATGTGTATGTAAGTATGTATGTACGTATGTATGTATATACATATATATATATGTATATATGAGTATATGTACGTATGTATGTAAATTGTACAGTATTTAAAACCGTATTTTAAATATAAAAATACTGTGATTTAGTATAGAAATAATACTATTTATTTTTCATATTAAATATGTATGTGTGTAAGTATGTATTTATTTATGTATGTATGTACGTATGTATGTATGTGTATTCTTTTTTTTTGTGTATAAATTATTAATTTTATAAATACAAATTATGTCTAAATACATTTCTGGAATTTAAAAATATATATAATATATTTTATATATAAATGCTTATAATTATTAAGTCTCTAATGTGTATATGCATATATACATGTATATAAATATATATAGATATACGTATGTGTATATATAATAAATGTGTATATATAATATATGTGTATTTTTGAAATATAAATAAATATATTAGTAATTTCAATATGTTGTTGTATTCAAAATAAGTACGAGTACCTTTGTACTTATACAAAAATTATTTCTAAAATAAATATATATTTATATGTATATATATTTAAAGTATTGCCAGTTGTACATATATTTTAATATGTGGTTATACAAATATATTTTCTAGTACTAATAAACAACTATATTATTTAATATATTTAGCTATGAATTAATGTGTATATAAATATTGGTGTTAACTATATATACACATAGCCCCGACCCTGTGTCAGTGTAGATACGGACAGTGTCCTAGTCGTGCTATCGTAGCGACTAACTTGGACATTACTATATACGATATAGGATTGCTGGACACTACTGACGAGACATCAGGAGCAGGGCTTTGGATTTCGCAGCTACCCGGGACAGGCAAGTATACCTTGCCTTGTTGTACTGTTTAAATTCAATTATTGTTGGTTACATATTTATTCATTATATAAATGTGCGCGTCCAAGCAGACTCGGGTGCAGTCAGCGAAGGCGTTGACGTTAGGAGTAGTATCTGACTTAGTGTCTAGTAGACCCACCTAAAGTTGTGAAGTTATTGATACAACTTCCCAGGCCTTGACACGTATCATTACACGTCACAGAGTGAGTTCATGTAGGGACGCGTGCCTCATGCGCGACTGGCCATCAGTATGAGCAACACGTGTAGCGGTATGTAGCTCAGTTGTTATTTCATAGAGACTTGCATCATAGTATGAGATGTCCACGTCGTTTTCACGATTTGTACATCTACATTGGGCGGGAAAGACATCTAGTAGGCGTATGGGACACCCCCCTCTTGATATATACTCGAGTTACCATGCTCTTCGGAGATGGGGATTACAGTATATATAGCGAGTTACCATGCTCTTCGGAGATGGGGATTATAGCGAGTTACCATGCTCTTCGGAGATGGGGATTATAGCGAGTTACCATGCTCTTCGGAGATGGGGATAGCATCAATGCCCTTAAACGGGGGCATATGTGGCATATACTAGCCAGTCCCGACGATTGGTGAATTACGTCAGCATATGTCTGAGCCTACACATTCCCATGCGTACTACCAGGTCTTTAAATTGCATTCACTTAGATGGTTAGCATACCCCCCTTTATTTACTCAGTATTTACTTTATGGCATGTATTTTTGTATCTTGTTACGTCCCTCTGAGGACCTGGTTCCCTTCCAGGTTGTTTGTGCAGTTGCAGGATACTTGATCTGATAGGGTGTGGACATCATTGCAGGTATATTTACATTTCCTGCTTTTTCAGTCTTGTGTTACTTCCATTTTATTCTGCTTATATAGCCTAGTGTTTATAGACCTATATTGTTCTTCTGGTCTATTCGAACGGATGTGTTATTGGGCTGCAGACTGATGATGCCTATCGTTCTTCCTTGAGATTACTTATCCTGGATTGAGATTTAGATTTAGTTGTTGTATAATGGAAATAAATTATTACTTGGATCACTTGACCATGGACAGCGTAAGTGCACTTCGTCGGGTCCATTAAATTGGAAAGCCCTACGGAGTCGTACCAGCTGGCCATTGCCACGGGTCTGGTCCCATAGATTTTGGGACTGGGGCGTGACACAAGTATCCGAAGCATACAGAGTTCAACATTAAAAAATTACTCTTCTTCATGGGTCAATTCAAAGTTCATCCAGACTCCAGTCTGAATATTTTATCTACCAAGATGGCAAATCAGTTTGACAGCCATTTCTCGCCCTGCTCAAAGGGATTTTTCGAGAAATCATTCTTGAAGATGATGTCGGAACAAGAATGTTGTTCATCAGAAGCAACAGTTCAGAATTCTACGCGGTTTCTCACTCCTAAACAGCAGGACAGTTCGAACACTCGAATGCTAAAGCGGTTTTCTACGCATCCCTAGTTATGCGTAAAAGATAGGACAGGACCTAGCACTCTTTCTAAACAGAGTCGGCGTAAAGAATCAGACATGTCGAAGCTACACATATTCAGACTTCACAGTAACAAAGTATGGCAAGATGATCATATGCACGGAAGAAAGACGACTTTATTAAAGATTAAAATCATGATTACATATGAGGAAAATCAAATCTACAAGGGTTTTTTCTTCATTTCTCATGATTACATATGAGGGAAATCCCGTCTACAAAAAGGATTTTTCTCGTCGTCGTCGAAAGGCCACCCCCAGAATCTGTTCTGACAGGTTCTCGGATTGGTGGAGATCTTCCTCTTCTTCTAAGACGGTTCGTCGACACCCACAGTCGATGAACAAGAAGATGATCAGTGGGGGGAGGATACAAAAATGGGCATAGACCCATCCTCCAACAGAAGGAAAGCAGGGTAAATCTGCTTCCCTACAGACCAACGCCACTCGAGCCGGGACGGAGCTAGTTTGTCTGCTCCCGTCCTCGGAGGTAACGGAAGAAGGTACCACTTGCAAGCAGCGTAGTAAAATATGATTCTTTCTCTCTCCCGAAGAACCACCATACAAAGTTGCTGATTATCCCGAGCAAAGAAGGCTATGATATCCTTCCATGATCCATCGTTGCAGAGGACATTTGCTCGAAGATGCTATCTTTTTGGCTCCTTACATGCTGGAAGAATATGGTCTCCTTCTTCCTCAGATCGACCCGACGAACTCCGACGATCATCTCTGAGTGGCGAGGGGAATACGGGAAGAGCAGGTTAACTCCTCATCCTTTTTATAGGCGAGAGAGGTCATACCGATCCCCAATAAATCTGCCATAAAGTCAGCCTCGACCGTTTTAAATCTCCATTCAGAAATGTTTCGAGTTACGAGGAGCGGTTCATGCTTCATTCAAAGTGTTTCAAATTACGAAAAATTTGAAAGCTTTGAAGAGGGTCTTGTAGAAGCATAAAAAATACGCTGGATAGCTATACGCAGCATATTTATGCAGAGCAGCGTAAACTGATGACCTCAGAGCCCCCAATGTCCAACAGAGCTCTTTCGCTAAACACAGCAGAAAATATAAGCTCAAAGGACCATCCGCGTAATACAGTACATCCAGGCCGCTTCGGCGTAAAGAAGGTGCTACATCACCTCTATGGCGTAAACCATACCCGCTTTCAATGCAACATTAAAGCATACGAGGAACGCTTTGTATCCCCCAAAATGAACCTGTCAAATCATGCAGTGAAACTAACGTCTGACTCCTGACAAAGAGCGCTGTACGGCTACCCAAACAATGGCTGGAATAATGAAAGACCACTCGGGACACGCCTCTGCAATTAATGTGCAGGATGATGGCGGATCTCTGCATTTAATGTAGAGGATTTGATTAAATATCACCGAACCGTCGTTTACTGAAGTCTCTTCGGCGTAAGCTTCTTTTACGCATATAAGGGGATACGCTGCCTTGTTTTAGACAGGCAGGCACGAACAGTTTACGCTTCGCGGAAGACAAACGGACTGCCACGTCAAAAGCTGCTCTTCGTACAGGGCTCGAGGCACGTCTCTGCATCTAATGCTCAGAACGGTGGCAGGCCCTCGGGATACACCTCTGCAATTAATGTGCAGGATGATGGCGAATCTCTGTATTAAATGCAGGGGATTTGATTAAATATCATCGAACTGTCGTTTACTAAAGTCTCCTCGGCGTAGGGTTCTTTTACGCATACAAGGGGACACGCTGCCTTATTTTACACAGGCAGGCATGAACAGTTTACGCTTCGCGGAAGACAAACGGACTGCCACGTCAAAAGCTACTCTTTGTACAGGGCTCGAGGCACGTCTCTGCACCTAATACTCAGAACGGTGGCAGGCCTTCGAGACACGCCTCTGCAATTAATGTGCAGGATGACGGCAGATCTCTGCATTTAATGCGAGAGATTTAATTATATCTCCAAGTGCCATAATTTCGGATAAGACGTCCATATCACCTCGGCTTCTACGCCCATTCAGCTTCTATGCTCACTCGGCTTCTACGCCCATTTGGCTTTCTGTGCCTACTCAGCTTCTATGCGTTCAGATTTCTACGCCTACTCGGCTTCTATGCCTACTTGGCTTCTATGCCATGGTGACAGATATTGGCTTCTACGCCAACCTCTTCTACACGAGGGATACCTACCTACGTAGCTTCTACGCCATGATCTCCGTAGCGATTATACGCATTTTTTCCCTTAGTTGGACCCACGTCACACGCTCATTAAAAAGATCATCTATACGCAGGCATTGATTACTTTAACCGTTGTGTAAAAGGGTGTTGTACTTTCCACTACTCGGTTTTTACACCGACTGAGTGGTCACTATCACTAAAACTTTATAAATAGAGACCTCTATCAACAGAGGACAAGGTGGACAAAAATTGAGAAAAAGGGTCAAAAAATTGGTCAAGAAAACCAATATCAGATCCAAGGTCGAATTTGAGAAAGGCAGAAGAGATCGGTGAGAGGGAGTCTTAGAGAGAGAAGAATCCGGAGCTCAGGCAAGGAGTAGCGATCAACGACTTTAGCATCGTGCATCCATCCTCCTAAGCAACCTCCGAAGCTGCTCTCCATCTTCTACGGCACTTCTTCACCATCGTGTGGTCCAAGGGCTAAAGTGATCGGCTACAGATCAGACACCCATAGCAATATTTACCCAGATTAAATAAATTGTACTCCCACATCCTCGTATAGGATTACATTGTACAAGCTTGTTTGTAAACCAAAGAAAACGGATTTCGTATAAGTCTCGTCTTATACACATTTTCCTTCTTTCGTTTATCACCATAAACACGTGTAACACTCTTTGTCAGGAGTCAGACGTCAGATTCACTGCGTGATTTGACAGGTTCATTTTGGGGGATACGAAGCGTTCCTCGTATGCTTTAATGTTGCATTGAAAGCGGATGTGGTTTACGCCATAGAGGCGATGTAGCACCTTCTTTGCGCCGAAGTGGCTTGGACGTACTGCATTACGTAGATGGTCCTTTGAGCTTATATTTTCCGCTGTGCTCAGCGAAAGAGCTCTGTTGGAGGTTGGGGGCTCTGAGGTTATCAGTTTATGCTGCTCTGCATAAATATGCTGCGTATAGCTATCCAGCGTATTTTTCATGCTTCGACAACGGTAGGGGATAACATCTCCTGACGGGATCCATATAGTACAAGTCCGTGAAATTACTGTGTCAAAGTTAAGTATACAATTCTAGAACATGAATATATACACTATTATGAATTAAAACTAATAGAAAAATGTACTCGCTTTAAATCCCGAGCAAGGTTTGTCTCTTGATATCCAAGCTGGTATCACACAGACCTATATATTATACATTGCATCAATACAAGGTTCTGGAATAAAAATAAGTTAACTGATATAATTCTAAGTCATAAAGCCATTTCTAAGTCAAACCGACTAATTCCAAGTTACATGAGTAGGATACTAGGTCAATACACTATGAAACTAAGCTACACTTGTCACGACCCGCACCCGGTTTAGGGGCACGAGTGCGTGGGTACGTCCAGCCTACGCCGCAGCATCGGCGGTAGAACGCTGTCTAGGTATTGATACTATCTAACTAATGTCACGCAAATATCCAATCTCCATTAGGAGGCACGGATGTCACAAATAGATGAACATATACTCAATCACAGGATCACAGCACGATAAAATTTCGAAACAGAATTTAAAATCTAACACAACACAAGTCCACAAGAAAACTTAACTTAACAATATCCAAGAATCATCAAAATGCCGGAGACAAATCCGGTACCAAATAGTCTACTTAAGAACTAACAATAATAGTAATTTCCAGCTAGACCTCCTGGAATCACAACTACTACCAAGTCTGCAGCTACTCACCATAAGTGTCGGACAGCGGTCCTCTAAGGCATAGTCTGGAAAAAATATTTCCAGTCAGGAAGGAGCAAAGCACAATCTCAAATAACAGTTCCATTAATTGATAATGTCTATAATACAATAAAACATGTTATGCTAGCTACTGAGAAGAAAATGTAATGACAGTTTAAGAGAGACAGGCAATGTAAAGAGACAGGCAATGTAATATGATACAGTCAGTGCATGTATAAAAATGGAAGAACAAGGTACAGTATCATATACGGGTGATGTAGTATATGATTAAAGATAGAGAACTGTAATCTATTCTAGGTGTTTGAAATAGTAGTTTTGAAATGTGATCGGCTTGGGAACATGTACAGTAGCTACAGGGCCTGGCTAATCATGGGTGAAGAGCATGATTAACACTTACAATTTTATATACTACAATAAGAGGTTATGATCACATTTCTTACTAACTACTTCCCCGCCCCCAACTAGTACTGTGGATCCAACCATGACACGTCACGATACACGAGCAAGTCAAGTCTATCATGTACAATGTCTAAATATACATGTCATGTACAATGTCAATACGATAATCAAGGTAACATCTCATGACTGCAGATCCAAGCTATACCAGTCCGTGTAACACAGTGTCAAAGATTCAGTTGTAACATTTCAAGATCATTGAACTTATAGCAATTATCAAGAATTGGAAATTATTAGAGAATGTACTTGCCTTGGTCCTTAGCTGGTATTTATGGATGTCCTGTTCCAGAGTATTCCCTGGGTAACCCAACAGTCCTATAAACACAACACAATATGACATTTGTATCAGGGGCTATACTAACACACAATAGAAATACACTGGCCTTAGGCTACGCTAGGTACGGTAGGGGTCATCTACTAGATAGGCCAACTACATATATATATATACCTTAATTACAATAATAGCTATAAGTATAAATATACACTTTAAATAACACTAATACCTGTATGTACATACAACATATCTCCAATCAAATACAACTGCAAAATATACATGTATATATATATAAAAATGTACTAATGGTTTATACAAAAATATACCTACACATATATAGCTATGTCAATTGAACAACAATAAAGATATATATATATACACCAAAATAGTACGTATACTATTATTTTTTTATACCAATTAAATATACCTTGAAAATATGCTAAGTGTTTATATATTAAAAATGCTTATAGTAGAACACGTATTTATCTATCAATCATATATATATATAGAAATATTTTAAATGTATGTACAACATATATATGTTTGAAATTATATCAAGTATATATATATACAAAATATATATTATATATACCAACTTAATTATAGAATTTATTTAAATATATACTATACTTATACAATTGATTTCTAATAATTAAATAATATACAATTTACATATTTATACATTTTTACCA
This sequence comes from Iris macrosiphon, assembly GCA_036927795.1. Classification (NCBI taxonomy): domain Eukaryota; kingdom Viridiplantae; phylum Streptophyta; class Magnoliopsida; order Asparagales; family Iridaceae; genus Iris; species Iris macrosiphon. The sequence goes on along the minus strand of JAYESA010000007.1, from coordinate 105,104,127 downwards.
AAAATAATACATATACCAAATACGTTGTATATACATTTGCCTTAATTAAATACATAAATACTTTACATTATATATATACAAATTAATTTATTTACATATACTAATTACCACATTAATTAAATATATAAATACCTTATATTAATTTTACATACAAACTTAATTAAAAGCATATACTAATTTCATACTGATTTAAATATATAAACAAATATATATATATACATTATATATATATATACATATATATTAATTAGATATATACATACTTTAATTATACATTAATTAAATATTTAAACAAACATTTATATATATATATATACATTATATATAAATAAATATTTTTATACATACACTATACTATATATACAAACATATACTAGTATATACATTAATTAATTAAATTGCTATACATATTTATGTATTTAAAACATTAATTAGATAATAATATTTATATACATATACGTACATACGTATGTATATAAATATATACGTACATATTAATTAGATAGTTATTAGACATATATATACACTAATTTTATACAAATACATTTACAAAATATATGTACATGTATACAAATTAACCATTCATATACATTAATTAAAATACCTACACATATACATATTAATTAAATATATGCTCATGTATATACATATATATATATATATATATATATATATATATATATATATATATATATAAAGAGAAGGATGAGGGAGAGGAAGAAAGGAGGGCTCACTGTTGGTGGCCGGCCGGAGCACAGGGCCGCCGGAGGGGGTGCAGCAGCACCGCCGGCGCGGGGGCTCGGGATGATCGCTGGGCCCGCCGGAGTTCGGCAGCACCGCCGAGCGCGGGGAGCAGCAGACTGCGGAATGGATGGGAGATGGATGGAGGGCGGCAGCCGCACAGGGACTCGTCGCCGGAGCAGTTGCCGCGGGGAGCAGCAGTCGCCGGCCGGAGGGAGGATGAGGGGTCGGTCGGGCTGAAAGGGGTGTGGCCGCCGGGCTGCTTGGGAAGAGGAGCGCCGCCGTGGGGGACTCGGCGCCGGAGCACGGCCGCCGGCTTGAGACCGCCGGATCGGAGGAGGAAGCCGCCGGAAAATGCACAGTAAGGGGGGATGGGTGAACAGTGTTCCCCCCTCTTCCTTTTGAAATTTTAAATAAAATCAATAAGAGAGGAAGAAGAAGAAGAAGAAGAAGAAGAAGAAGAAAGAAGGAGAAGAAGAGAAGAAAAATAGGAAGAAGAAAAAGGAGAAGAAGTTACAACGTAGGAGAGAGGGAGGAGACTTGTGAGGGGGTGTTGTTTTCTAGGTTCTAGGGATTAGGGTTTGAGGGTGACATGATATTAAATAGGATGAGAGAGGGTGTGATGTAGGGTGAGGATTTGACCCACTTAAATGAGTGGCTAGGATGGAACATGAGGAAATTTAATTCATGTGGGAAAATAAAGGTGAGGTTTAATTAAATAATTAAGGATTCCTCATTGGTTAAAAATAATTGAGTGTTGGCACAAATGCCAATTTGCAATTTAACCCCCTTAAATTCGGGAAATTGCACCAACACATGAAATGACGAAAATAGGGCGGGCGATTCGGGGTCCGATATTTTGTAGGGTCAGGGGGCACTGTAAGATGGGTATGGGCTGAATTTGCAGGGCACTGGAATTAATTTGGGATTTTAAAATCAGATAAAATGGTATCCTCAAATTAAATAGAAATAAATGCAAGTTGTGTTCAACAATTAATTATGAGTACTTGGGGTCAAAATCAGATCAAGTCATCAATACCAACATTGAAGAAGACTCAGAACAGAATATTACCCTAATTTGGGCCGCACGAAAAATAGGTCAAGATGGCCTCCAATTTTCGATTGGAACGCACAACGATACAAAAATAGGAAATTAAAATAAACGTCCGCGACGATTTTTGTGCGGCTAGAAACAATGCACAGGGAGAAAAATTATGAGTTGCAAAAATAGCAGAATTGAAGGCGGGCATGTCTCGGACAAGATGGTGAAATTTGTTGGAAGACAAAAGTCTGGATAGTGCTCCAAATATCGAAGCAAAGGCAATGCGCAAAATATTAAATAAAATACAGTAATTAATTACAATCTCCAAATATCAAATTCTAGAAAAAATAATAAAAATCTCGAATTCTATAATTCGGACAGGGGTTCGTCTACTGGACTTCTAGGTCTAGTCTGCTAGCTAAAATAAATAATAACTCTGCACATCACACATAATAATTATTTAAATCAATATACTATTATGCAATTAATTAATTATAACTATAATAATATTAAATATTAAAAAATTTGAAAATACCCCTGTTTTCGGAATGTGGTAGTGACAAGTCTACCCACCTTAAAAGAATTTCGTCCTCGAAATTTAAAATCCTCATATTAGCATTTAATCATACACATTATTATTCCCTCCATTAAACTCATCAACCACGAATAATCCACAAGGTCTTTTCACAATTTCAAAAATCTGAAATTATCTGTATTCCTGTGAAATCCTCGACATAGAATCAAAGTCCCTTTCTATTAAAAATTTCCTGAAAGTTTTTGAGTTAATAATTCAGTACCCGGAATTTTAATATCCACTCCTCAAAGTACTCAACAATATGATATTTAAGGATTCTCCAAATGTCACATTCAAATATGAAGTTCTAAAATTCATAACTTGCAATTAAATAAATACATTGATAAATCTCCCAAAATTTCCAAATTAATAACCAATTTTTAAACATGTCAAAATCTTTCCTGGAATTAATAAACCACTTAACCATTTATTTAAATCAATAATTATCCTCAAATTTTAATCATCTTGTTCCTCTTGTCAAGTCATAACTCCTTCATGAATTTTTACTACAGTCAACACCAATAATCACGGTCTAAGAAAATTCTACCTATAGTCATACCACATACAATCTAGGGGGAACATACATGGTTATGGTCTTATTTGTTAAGGTGTTACAGTCCATGTATCAGGGTGTACTACTAACTACATTATAACAAAGAATCATGCATACAAACTACGGTACTAAGCAATCAATCAATCAAATAGATAGGAACAAAAGGAAGGAAAAAACAGAAATTGCTAACACATTACCTGCAGTTTCGGTCTCCTCGACCGTCATCGCAAATGCCCGCCCTGCTGGGGTGGTTCCCTTTGCAGGTGCTGAGCAATGTACGGTTCCATAGGTAGCCTAACTGGATCTCTATAGTCTGAAGCTGCGTGTTGGCTGAGAAGATGAGGGACTCGAAGACAATCCCTTACTCGATGTCCCACAGCGCCGCAGTGCAAACAAAGTCCTAGCCTCGTTCTACAGCTCTCCCAAAGGTGACCTGGCTTCTTACAGAAGTGACAAGTTCGTTGATCCTAGTGTACAGGAACTGGTGCCGGGTACTGCTGTTGATACTGAAATGCCCAGGGCTGTCGCTGGATAGGAACTGGTGCTAGGTACTGCGGTGGATGCTGAAAAGTCCATGGTTGTTGCTGAATATGAAATGGTACTTGGTACTCCTGTTGGTGCTGAATACGGGGATGCTTGGCCGGTCTTGCGCTATCATTCGTATCTCCAAAAGTATTGTGACTCCTCTTAGGTCTGAGATCCAGGTCCTCTTCTGCAACCTGAGCATCCATCAATATAGCCTCAAAGGTAGCGGTACGACGACCAGAAGTGCGCGACTTAATCTCTCTTGTCAGTCCCTTTCTAAATTTCCGGGCTCGATCTCCTGGGTCCCGAATCATAGACGATGCAAAACGGCTCAATCTACAGAATTCCGCAGCGTACTCGTCGACCGACATGTTTCCTTGAACTAAGTCATGAAACTGACTTTCCAAGGTTCCCAATGCCACGTCGGGAAAGAACTTCTCCTTGAAGAGTTCCTTGAAGGTCTCCCAAGTAAGTCCTTGCGCAGTAATTCTCGGCTCCGTGCGATACCACGTGAGTGCGATATCGAACATCTGACTGCCAGCGGCTTCTATCTTCAAGTTTTCCGGAATCTGGGTCAATCGCAAGCTTCTCTCTATATCCTCTAGCCAGTCGTCAGCGTATAGTATCCCTTCGGTGCCTTTGAACTCTCGAGGCATCATCCTTTTGAAATCCACTATAGTGCCTGATCTCTGCTGTTGCTGGCCAGAAAACTGCTGGTACTGTGCTACTTTCTCCAAAGCTTGGAGAGTCACCTGGTGAGCATTCTCCATGTTTTCATTCATCAGCTCGGTTTGTGCCTGGTACGCTTCTGCTTGCACCTTCTGAGCCTCAGCTTGAACTCGCTGAGCGTCTGCCGTTACTCTTTGGGCATCTACCATGCCTTGGATCAAGGTAAACATCTGAGTTCCGTCAATAGGCGAACCTCCGGGAATCAGAGTTGATGGAGGAGGAAGGTTGTCTGTTACAGCTGCGGCTATCCTCTTAACAGGTGGAGGAGGAGGATCACCTACGTGCATCGGAGATGTAGGAGGAGCTACAGCTGTCTGTCTCTCAGGTGGAGGGGTGGCAGATCCCTCTAAAGCTGATGTTCCCGCTCTCATAGACCTTGTCTGCGGCGACATCCTAAAGGCAGATCCCAAAGAATCAATTAGGGTAAAATGCGATATCATCAAGGGAGGACAGTACAGTTCTAAAGAAGCAACATTCAAGATAAATAGATAGATAGATTGGAAATAAACCCTAGTTGTGATTGCACAGGTCAAGATGCATCCAAGGTTTGATACTTCTATCCCCTAGGTATCACAGTTCTATCACAAGCACACTCACTGCTAGTTTCCTTACCTACTGCAATCGCTGATACTAGTTATCCTTATCACTCAAGTGCATATCAATTTTAACACACCATACTAACTACTGCTCTCTCTCTAATACAATCCTAGTTGAACACCCAAGACAGTTTGCAGTAAAATCTCAATCACGCTCAAGCCAACAGATCTTACACATGCATCTCATCTACTATATACTAATATATCTCTCTCACTATAAAATCTTATCCTCAAATAAATTTTCCTCAAAATAACTCCTCGAATAAAATTTAAGGTAAATTGTATATACTCCCCTCAAGGTCAATTATTTAAATACTGAAATGAAAACTTAATCACCTTAAAGATCCTTACAGACTTGTCTAGGTTTATTGAATCGAATCGGAATCCTCAAAAATAAAATTTTAATAACAATATTTCAACTCCTCATATTTCAAAATTTTGCAATTCATTGAAATCTTCAAAATAATTTTTGATAACAATCTCAATCTTCTTAGAATCCTAAAATTTGAAATTCATTTTTCAGTCTTCCATTAAAATTTTAAATCCACCTTCTGTAGTCCGATAACCCTAATGTTAATCACTTCCACTGTCCTCATTGACGGGCATCATCAAATAATACCATAAATCAATCTATAAATTCATCCGATATGAAATCAACTCTATAATGAAGCAAAAATCCTAATTTAATACCTAATCAATAACAATCAAATAAATATCAACAAGTGAGAATGGACAGAACAAGGGAATGATTGTAAATTGGAAGTTTTAACAAGATTCTCAGGGGTCATCCCAGGAATCTCTCAAGGAATTATGATTGAGTATTTGCTCTCGTCCTAGTATCCTATGTCCTAGATTTTATAGCAGGCACGCAGTAGTATAACAAGGATGTCACACTACTACGACATCGCACAACTCGCGAAGTCTGACCTGCATGGGCCACCACTAAAAACGTATCACGACCCGCACCCGGTTTAGGGGCACGAGTGCGTGGGTACGTCCAGCCTACGCCGCAGCATCGGCGGTAGAACGCTGTCTAGGTATTGATACTATCTAACTAATTTCACGCAAATATCCAATCTCCATTAGGAGGCACGGATGTCACAAATAGATGAACATATACTCAATCACAGGATCACAGCACGATAAGATTTCGAAACAGAATTTAAAATCTAACACAACACAAGTCCACAAGAAAACTTAACTTAACAATATCCAAGAATCATCAAAATGCCGGAGACAAATCCGGTACCAAATAGTCTACTTAAGAACTAACAATAATAGTAATTTCCAGCTAGACCTCCTGGAATCACAACTACTACCAAGTCTGCAGCTACTCACCATAAGTGTCGGACAGCGGTCCTCTAAGGCATAGTCTGGAAAAAATATTTCCAGTCAGGAAGGAGCAAAGCACAATCTCAAATAACAGTTCCATTAATTGATAATGTCTATAATACAATAAAACATGTTATGCTAGCTACTGAGAAGAAAATGTAATGACAGTTTAAGAGAGACAGGCAATGTAAAGAGACAGGCAATGTAATATGATACAGTCAGTGCATGTATAAAAATGGAAGAACAAGGTACAGTATCATATACGGGTGATGTAGTATATGATTAAAGATAGAGAACTGTAATCTATTCTAGGTGTTTGAAATAGTAGTTTCGAAATGTGATCGGCTTGGGAACATGTACAGTAGCTACAGGGCCTGGCTAATCATGGGTGAAGAGCATGATTAACACTTACAATTTTATATACTACAATAAGAGGTTATGATCACATTTCTTACTAACTACTTCCCCGCCCCCAACTAGTACTGTGGATCCAACCATGACACGTCACGATACACGAGCAAGTCAAGTCTATCATGTACAATGTCTAAATATACATGTCGTGTACAATGTCAATACGATAATCAAGGTAACATCTCATGACTGCAGATCCAAGCTATACCAGTCCGTGTAACACAGTGTCAAAGATTCAGTTGTAACATTTCAAGATCATTGAACTTATAGCAATTATCAAGAATTGGAAATTATTAGAGAATGTACTTGCCTTGGTCCTTAGCTGGTATTTATGGATGTCCTGTTCCAGAGTATTCCCTGGGTAACCCAACAGTCCTATAAACACAACACAATATGACATTTGTATCAGGGGCTATACTAACACACAATAGAAATATACTGGCCTTAGGCTACGCTAGGTACGGTAGGGGTCATCTACTAGATAGGCCAACTACATATATATATATACCTTAATTACAATAATAGCTATAAGTATAAATATACACTTTAAATAACACTAATACCTGTATGTACATACAACATATCTCCAATCAAATACAACTGCAAAATATACATGTATATATATATAAAAATGTACTAATGGTTTATACAAAAATATACCTACACATATATAGCTATGTCAATTGAACAACAATAAAGATATATATATATACACCAAAATAGTACGTATACTATTATTTTTTTATACCAATTAAATATACCTTGAAAATATGCTAAGTGTTTATATATTAAAAATGCTTATAGTAGAACACGTATTTATCTATCAATCATATATATATATAGAAATATTTTAAATATATGTACAACATATATATGTTTGAAATTATATCAAGTATATATATATACAAAATATATATTATATATACCAACTTAATTATAGAATTTATTTAAATATATACTATACTTATACAATTGATTTCTAATAATTAAATAATATACAATTTACATATTTATACATTTTTACCAAAAATAATACATATACCAAATACGTTGTATATACATTTGCCTTAATTAAATACATAAATACTTTACATTATATATATACAAATTAATTTATTTACATATACTAATTACCACATTAATTAAATATATAAATACCTTATATTAATTTTACATACAAACTTAATTAAAAGCATATACTAATTTCATACTGATTTAAATATATAAACAAATATATATATATACATTATATATATATATATACATATATATTAATTAGATATATACATACTTTAATTATACATTAATTAAATATTTAAACAAACATTTATATATATATATATACATTATATATAAATAAATATTTTTATACATACACTATACTATATATACAAACATATACTAGTATATACATTAATTAATTAAATTGCTATACATATTTATGTATTTAAAACATTAATTAGATAATAATATTTATATACATATACGTACATACGTATGTATATAAATATATACGTACATATTAATTAGATAGTTATTAGACATATATATACACTAATTTTATACAAATACATTTACAAAATATATGTACATGTATACAAATTAACCATTCATATACATTAATTAAAATACCTACACCTATACATATTAATTAAATATATGCTCATGTATATACATATATATATATATATATATATATATATATATATATATATATATATAAAGAGAAGGATGAGGGAGAGGAAGAAAGGAGGGCTCACTGTTGGTGGCCGGCCGGAGCACAGGGCCGCCGGAGGGGGTGCAGCAGCGCCGCCGGCGCGGGGGCTCGGGATGATCGCTGGGCCCGCCGGAGTTCGGCAGCACCGCCGAGCGCGGGGAGCAGCAGACTGCGGAATGGATGGGAGATGGATGGAGGGCGGCAGCCGCACAGGGACTCGTCGCCGAAGCAGTTGCCGCGGGGAGCAGCAGGCGCCGGCCGGAGGGAGGATGAGGGGTCGGTCGGGCTGAAAGGGGTGTGGCCGCCGGGCTGCTTGGGAAGAGGAGCGCCGCCGTGGGGGACTCGGCGCCGGAGCACGGCCGCCGGCTTGAGACCGCCGGATCGGAGGAGGAAGCCGCCGGAAAATGCACAGTAAGGGGGGATGGGTGAACAGTGTTCCCCCCCCTTCTTCCTTTTGAAATTTCAAATAAAATCAATAAGAGAGGAAGAAGAAGAAGAAGAAGAAGAAGAAGAAAGAAGGAGAAGAAGAGAAGAAAAATAGGAAGAAGAAAAAGGAGAAGAAGTTACAACGTAGGAGAGAGGGAGGAGACTTGTGAGGGGGTGTTGTTTTCTAGGTTCTAGGGATTAGGGTTTGAGGGTGACATGATATTAAATAGGATGAGAGAGGGTGTGATGTAGGGTGAGGATTTGACCCACTTAAATGAGTGGCTAGGATGGAACATGAGGAAATTTAATTCATGTAGGAAAATAAAGGTGAGGTTTAATTAAATAATTAAGGATTCCTCATTGGTTAAAAATAATTGAGTGTTGGCACAAATGCCAATTTGCAATTTAACCCCCTTAAATTCGGGAAATTGCACCAACACATGAAATGACGAAAATAGGGCGGACGATTCGGGGTCCGATATTTTGTAGGGTCAGGGGGCACTGTAAGATGGGTATGGGCTGAATTTGCAGGGCACTGGAATTAATTTGGGATTTTAAAATCAGATAAAATGGTATCCTCAAATTAAATAGAAATAAATGCAAGTTGTGTTCAACAATTAATTAGGAGTACTTGGGGTCAAAATCAGATCAAGTCATCAATACCAACATTGAAGAAGACTCAGAACAGAATATTACCCTAATTTGGGCCGCACGAAAAATAGGTCAAGATGGCCTCCAATTTTCGATTGGAACGCACAACGATACAAAAATAGGAAATTAAAATAAACGTCCGCGATAATTTTTGTGCGGCTAGAAACAATGCACAGGGAGCAAAATTATGAGTTACAAAAATAGCAGAATTGAAGGCGGGCATGTCTAGGGCAAGATGGTGAAATTTGTTGGAAGACAAAAGTCTGGATAGTGCTCCAAATATCGAAGCAAAGGCAATACGCAAAATATTAAATAAAATACAGTAATTAATTACAATCTCCAAATATCAAATTCTAGAAAAAATAATAAAAATCTCGAATTCTATAATTCGGACAGGGGTTCGTCTACTGGACTTCTAGGTCTAGTCTGCTAGCTAAAATAAATAATAACTCTGCACATCACACATAATAATTATTTAAATCAATATACTATTATGCAATTAATTAATTATAACTATAATAATATTAAATATTAAAAAATTCGAAAATACCCCGGTTTTCGGAATGTGGTAGTGACAACACTAGCTAATCTACGATACTATGAGACACACAAATTATCGTATCTCAAGATACGCAAGTTTTAATATATAAAAATAGTAATTTATATATATATTTATAAGTCAATATTCGTAGTACTTAACTAATCAATGCAATTTGGATACCTTGGCCTTGCACCAATGCATATCACACTACCTACACACCAATCTCGATACTCAAACCCAATAGCTTGAGTATCGACCCATTACCTTGATATTACCTTGGTCCCAAGGTAATTCAAAACCCCATAAATATAGCTAATATCCAAAATCAACTATACTAATATAAGTAAATTACATGTTAATCCATTTACTAACTATGAAATATATATATATATATATATATATATATATATATATATATATATATATATATATATATATATATATACACTAATACAATACATATACCTACTAACTATATATAATACTTACTAGTATATATAGTTACTTAGCTAACCATTAACATAATCAATTATATCACTGACTATTTATTATCATAACTAAACTATTTAAGCTATCAACTACTAACACTTAACTACTAACCAACACCTAAATAACTAAACTAACTATTTAGCTAACTACCTTAACCAATTACCTTGTTGTTGGAACTGACTAAAACCTGCCTGAATTATTGCTCTTGCATGTGTGTGCAGTTGCTGAACTGATAAACTGATACTGATACAGTGCTCAAACCTTGTATTGTTGACTGTGCAGAGCCTCTTTGTTGATACTGCTATGCACATATTATTGTGCTCTCCCCTTTTGCTGTGAACGAGTACTGCTCAAGAACTGCAGCTAGCTGCTGCCATATCCGTTGCTATAAACACCTGCTGTACTGCTCTAGCTCGAGCAGTTGATGCACCCTAAGCTACTCTCAATTGGCTTCTGTACTGGTATCTGGCTTGCTAAAGTTGTACATTACAGGGATGCACATTGACTGCATGAGCTTCCCTGAAGTTGGCTCCACGAGTGGCTGTGTACTGCCAGTCCTTGTGCCCAAGTGTTATACTGCCTAGCCCGACCAGCTGTGCACACTGAAGCTTGTTATTTTCTTGCTCCCAGTGCTAAAACTACCTAACTGATACTGTGCTGATACCCTAATTGCACGATACTATGGTCCAGACATGCCCCTTGCTGCTCACCTCTCACACGCACACACTCACAAACACATAACACATATCACACTTACAAATATGTATACACCTCTATGTATATCAATTGCTATATATAACAATCCCCTCATCTATGCATATATGTTTATATATATACCACCAACTATAAACATACACACACACACACACACACACACACACACACATATATATATATATATATATATATATATATATATATATATATATATATACAATCACACACACACACACACACACACACACACACACACACACACACACACATATATATATATATAAACTCATATGCATATATTTATATATATATATATATATATATATATACATATATATATATATACATATATATATATATACATACATATATATATATATATATATATATACATACATATATATATATATATATATATATATATACATATATATATATATATATATATATACATATATATATATATATATATATATATACAAGCATACATAGAATTGAGCAAAGAAATAAACACGTGGAGTGCACCGCACCCGTATCACACTCATTCTATATCCTGAAGGATACAAATAAGTCTATAATACTAATTATGCACTATATAAACAATAATATACACTATATATATATATATATATACAAGCATAGATAGAATTGAGCAAAAAAATAAACACGTGGAGTGCACCACACTCGTATCACACTCATTCTATGATACGCTCGCGATACGGCTCCACCACACAAACAAAGTATCCTGAAGGATACAAATAAGTCTAGATTACTAATTATGCACTACATGAACAATAATATACACAACTACGTGTCCATGTCAAGAAGTGATATGCACAATTTTTCGTGTTGGAGGAAAACTCCCAAAAATAACCCGTATCGTCAAATTGATGAGATGCGGCCTACATGTATCCAATTGTGGACATAACACTAGTCACAAACAATCAATCACATGTCATATTAATCTATTTGACTAATTGATAAATACCACATGTGCCAATCTTAAAATTCTTCCAAAATTGGCATTAAAACACACATAACTTCCACCATAAGCCTCCTAAGAACCTAATTCCAATTTCTATGGGTAGCCTATGCATGTGGGGTGGTTTCTCATGGTTAAATCTCAGATTTAGAGTTTGAAACAAAATCCTTTATAATGAAAATCTCTAAATAAAAATCTTAAAATGTAGAATGTAGCCTCCTCCTTGTAGATCTCTAAATATAGAATGTAGCCTCCTCCTTGTAGATCTTGGCATTCTCCTTATAGATCTTAGCCTCCTCCTTGTTGATCTTTACTTCCTTCTTGTAGATCCTTATTGTAGTAGCCTCAATAGAAGAATAGGAAAGAAATTTGAGAAGATATTTGAGAGGAAATGGTGTGGGAATAAAAAAATTTGGAAAGAAAAAAAAATCTAGATCTAATACAAGTAAAAAATAAGAAGAGACACTCTCTCCTCCCTCCCAATATGGCCGTCCCTAGCCCTCTCCCTCAAGAAATATAAAATATCCATAACACCCCTTGGGCCTCTTATGAAGAAATTAATTAAGGAGGAAAGGTTCTAGTCTAATAGTTTCACTAATTAATTCATCCTCTTCCATGGGCCTAATTAATGGGCTCAATCTAAACTAGCATAAATGTTGGGTTCATTCATCTAATTTAATAGGTTAGGTCCACTACACAAGTTATAAAATAATTTAGCATCTAACAATAAATAAATAATACAACAAATAATTAAAGATACATGTACAATATTAAAAATAATAAATCCTAAAATAAAATACCCGTGTCAATTATCAAACTATCCTTGATTGAAAATATGAGAGGGACAATCCTACCCACCTTAGAAAAAAATTATCCTCAAAATTAAGGAAGAAACTAACTACCAAGAGCAAACAATAAAATGCAAGAAAGAATTATACCTCACGGCTCGATCTAATATTGATATCGCTTGCGCATCTCGGCCTCTCGCTCCTAAGTACTCTCTCCTGGCGAGTGATGCCTCTACGCGACACACACCAAAGGAATCGTCTTGTTCCTTAACACCTTCTCTCCCCTATCCAGAATCTTCACTGGCTACTCTAGATAGCTAAGAGTAGGGCCCACCTCGATCTCCTAGTGATCCAATAAATGATTGGGATCTGCCATGTACCATCTCAGCTGTAACACGTAAAATATATTGTGCACTCCCTCCATTATAGGTGGTAAGTCTAGTCTGTATGCAACTGCACCGACCTTCTCAAGAATACTGAAAGGTCCGATGAATCGCGGACTAAGATTTTTGCCTCCACCAAAATAAATTGTGCCACGTGTCAGAAAAATTCTCAAGAAAACTAGACTGCCAACCTAGCACAAAACACAACCTTAGTACTCTAACAAAAACAAATAATCACAAGCAATAAAAAACAAAAAGCTATACCTCAAACTCCAAAGGTCTCCGGTGGCTATCGGTCCAATACCGTTGTCTGCCCTGTGCCACTCGAAGTCTATCCCTGATGAGCTTCATCTTCTCAACTGCATCCACTACCATCTCTGGTCCCAATAAAGCTCTCTCACCAATATTATCCCATGATAATCGAGTGTGACATCTCCGTCCATACAATGCCTCAAATGGTGACATCTCGATACTGGCTTGGTAGCTGTTGTTGTAAAAAAAACTCTACCAAGTGAAGATGATCCTCTCGAGAACCTTCAAGATCCAAAACATAGGTACGTAACATATCCTCGAGAGTCTGAATAGTCCTCTCTGACTGTCCGTCTGTCTGAGGGTTATATACGGTACTGAACTTGAGCTGAGTGCCCAAGCTAGCCTGCAAACTCCTCCAAAAGTAGGACATGAAACGACTATCCCTATACGATACTATGCTCACAGGAACATCGTACAATCTGACTATTTGGTGCACATACATCTCTGCGAGCTTCTCCATAGATGTACCTACTTTGAATGGCAGAAAGTGGGCTAATTTGATCAACCTGTCCACGATGACCCAAATCGCATCTTTACCTCCTAGAGAATGCGAAAGTCCTGAAATAAAATCATTGGTCATATGCTCGCATTTCCACTCCGGAATGGGTAAAGGCTGAAGCAATCCACCTGGCCTTTGTCTCTCCATCTTTACCTGCTAGCAAACCAAACATCTTGATACGAAGCTAGCTACCTCCCACTTTATGCCATACCACCAAACATGTTTTCTCATGTCCCTATACATCTTGTTGGCACCTGGATGTATATAGTACAGAGATCGGTGTGTCTCCTGATGAATCTTCTCGCACAATGTTCTACTCGCCACACACAATCTGGTATTGTGCCACAATGATCCATCATCTGTGATACTGAAGTCGTCTACCAACCTTATCTGGACCTGTGCTCTGATGCTCCTCAGAGATTCATCCTCAAACTGTGCGGCTCTGATCCTGTGCATCAACTCTAACTATCCCTTGAGTCGCCATATTTGTGCGGCGACTCCAGAAACTAATACCTCAATGCCCAAACTATCAAGATCGGCCAATAAGTATCTGTCCCTCATTAAGTACATAGCTACTGGATACCTGTTTAAGGCATCTATGACTACGTTGGCCTTCCCTGGATGGTACTGCAAAGAAATATCAAAGTCCTTCATCAACTCTAACCATCGCCGATGTCTCATGTTGAGCTCTTTTTATGAAAACACATACTTCAAGCTTTTGTGGTCTATGAAGATCACTAATCTCTCTCCATACAAGTAATGTTTCCATAATTTAAGAGCAAAGATAACTGCTGCCAACTCCAGATCATGGATAGGGTAATTCTTCTCATACGGGCATAATTGCCTAAAAGCATAGGCAATCACCTTCCCGTTCTGCTGCAATACATAACCCAAACCCTTACCCGATGCATCACTGTATATGGAAAATCCTCCTGTTCCTGATGGCAATGTCAATATTGGAGCTATAGTCAATCTCTTCTTCAGCTCCTCAAATATTGACTGATAATCCTTAGTCTAGATGAACTCCATGTACTTCCTGGTTTGTCTAGTCATCGGCTCCATAATCCTGGAAAAAATCCGAACAAACCTCCAATAGTAGCCTGTCAGTCTAAAAAATTCCTGATCTTTGCTACTTAACTCAGGGTAGACCATGACTCAACTGCCGAAATCTTCTTCGGGTCTGCTGAGATTCCATCTTCTATAATAACATGCTCGAGGAATTCAACCTTATCAAGGAAGAACTCACACTTCAAAAGCTTGACATATAACTTTCCCTTCTTGAGGGTCTCCAGAACTATCCTCAAGTGCTGCTCATGCTCCTCTGGGATCTTCGAATATATCAGAATATCATCAATGAAGACTACAACAAACTGATCCAAGTACTGATTCCAGGTACTGATAAAACATCTTATTCATCAGGTTCATGAATACCATCGGGGCATTGGTCAACCCAAACGGCATCAAGAAAACTTAAACTACCCATACCGAGTCCTGAAAGCTGTCTTCAAAATATCTTTCTACTTCACTTTTACCTGGTGGTACCTCGATCTTAAGTCTATCTTTAAGAATACCTTTGCTCTGCTCAACTGATCAAACAAATCATCAATCCATGACAATATGTATTTATTCATGATAGTGAGATTGTTTAGTGCCCTATAGTCAAAATACATGTGTACTGACCCATCCATTTTTTGTACAAAAAGTATCAGAGCACCCTATGGTGATGAACTAGAATGGATAAAGCCCTTGTCTTGTAACTCATCCACCTGCTTCTTCAACTCTGCCAGTTCGCTGTTGTTCACTCTATAGACGTGCTGAGATATTGGCTCTGTACTTGGCACCAAATCTATAGAGAACTCTATATCTCTGTCTGGTGGTAACCCCGAGAACTCCTCCAAAAATATATCTATAAACTCTGTAATCAACGGATGTGGCAGCTCCTGCTCTTTTACCAAAGCTCCACAGAAGTCACCTTCACTCTGCCCTGCTACTCCTCTGATGAACTCAAACTCTGGCTATCTTGACATTTGGAACAAAACTCAGCCTCCACGATAATTGATACTATCATGATACCTACTAAACCAATCCCTCTTGAGTAATATATCGTACTTCAGAATTGGCATTACGAGTAGACATACGATAAACTCTCGGCCTCCCAAATAAACTCTCTCTTCCTTGCAAACATCACTGACCAGGATAATGCCATCTCCGGTCTGATCTTGCAAGTCCTCACCAACGGTTCATACTCAAGATGATATCTCAGATCAAAAGATACAAATACAAAACTATAAGAATCACTGGAATCAAATAAATCCTGAACTAGAAAAGAATCAAGATAAACTGAACCTGAGATGACATCGTCGACAGGCTCCTCCTCCTCGATAGTCAAGGCAAAAGCTCGTCCCTGTCACTGAGCACCTCTCTGCTGCTGGTGCTAAGCAAACTGCTGTTGTTGCAGTGGTAGAGATCGTTTCTATTGTCTCGCTGGTGGTCTCGCTGGTGCTCTATGTGCCTGACCTCCGCCCAGAGCTGGATGAGTTGGGACTTTATGATAAGCCCTCAACTGATGGTCTTCTGACCCACAGAATAAGTACTGGCCTAGTCTCATCCTGCATGCGTCCCATCTATGTGCTTGCTTCTTACAGAAAGTGCAAAAAATAACTGCCCTCTGGATCTGGTATATCTTCTGTGTCGACGCTCTAACTGGCCCATGATACTGCTGCCTCAGATATTGGTAGTACCTCTGGTGCTGTTACTGGAAATGAGACCTCTTCATTGGACCCATGTTGGTACTGGATCCTCCTGTGTCCCTCGGTCTCTTAGAGCCAAGCTCTAAGTCATCCTCTATCCGCTGTGCCTGTTTGAGAATCTCTTCGAAGGTGGCGGTAGGGTCTCCATTTGTGAAGGATTTGACTTCCCGGTTAAGGCCCTTCCTAAACTTTCTGGCTCTTCCTCTGGGGTTCTTCCCCTCTACGAAGTGACCTAGTCAAAAATACTCCATCGCATACTCATCCACTGGCATACCTCCCAAAATGAGGTACTGGAATTGGCTCTCTAAAGATGTCAGAGCCATGTATGAGAAGAACTTTTCCTTGAAAAGCTTCTTGAAAGCTTCCCTAGTGAGTCCTGTTACTGAAATCCTGGGGTCTGTCCGGAACCACGTCAAAGTAATATCGAACATCATGCACCCCGCTACCTCTATCTGTAATCTCTCTAGAATTTACTCCAGCCGCAGGTTTTGCTAGATATCTTCGATCTAATTATCAGCATAAAGGATCCCCTTTATGCCTCTAAAGTCCTTCAAGCCCATCCTCTTGAAGTCTATGATGGTCCCCGACCTCGGCTGTTATGGGATAAACTGAGGTGGTGCCATATGTGGCTGGACTGTGGAAGCCCTCTCAACTGCTGCGAGCACGATCTGGTGAGCATTCTTTATGCTTTATTGTAGGACCTCTGCCTGACGTTGTTGCACCTGCATTATCTGCTAAAAGAACACGAATATCTTCATCTAATTGACTGTGGGTGGTGGGAGTAGAAAATCCCTTGAAAGTGTCTACGTGGTCCTCGGTACTGTAGATGGAGCACTTCCGAAAGCTACTGCAGATACGCCCACCAAGACCGGTGAAGCTGACCTCCTGAATGTAGGTACTGGACCATCGTCTGAGGGTACTGTCCTCATGGGTGATGAAGTGACTGATCGTGCCATTGCGGCACCTGAGCGCTGGAAACGCGTCTTCAGCTGCATCATGAAGATAGATTGAAATAAGGAATCAATATTGAATATGATACGATATCATCAAAGAAGGACAGATTTTATTTAAAGTAAAGAAAATATTCAATAGATAAGGATTGCAAAACTGATATTAGAATATTTTTTAGTTATGATTGAGTAAACTCTCAGCCTAAATCATATTTTCTAAAGCAGGCTCGTAGCAGTACTCTAGGCAAGCACCACTATGATATCGTATCATAGAGTCACAATTAGTACGATATTATAGGATAGATAGGACCAGTATGGGCCACCACTAAAAATGTGTCATGACCTACACCCGGATATTCGGGCAAGAATACGTGGTTAGGCCCAGCTTACGCCGTAGCATCGATGATAGAATGTTGTTTGGGTCATTTCTAACTATCCAATATCTCAACAATATAATATGGTATATGTCAATCATCTCAATTCCAAACGAAGGAATAATATGGTATCTTAAAAATATAACTAAACTCAATCACAATGCAAACTAAGGGAGATATAGCACGAATGAAATAGTAAAGGATAAAACAAGATACAATCCACAAGTCTAAAATAATATACAAACTATGATCTCAACAAATAGTCTTATATAAGTTAACATAAATAATAAACTAAACCTCCTCGGGCTCTTCAACTAAGTCCTCCTAGTCTATACGAGTATCCTCTAAAGGTACGTCGTCCTGTAGCCCATAGAATATGGGACACTACTCTATAATCCAATCATCTGAAAAAATATATCCAGTCAGGATTGGAGCGAAGTACATACCTCTGAAAGCAATTTCAATAACATAATCGAGCATATAAAACAGATAATAGAAATAAAATACAATATCACTAAACATATGAATGAATGAATAATAGGTATACAGGTAATGTACGAGAATATAGAACAACAATATGGATATATGCAATATGAGAAAATAAACTAAAATCTAACTAATGTGCCTCAGAATACAAATTTATTATGTGATCGGTTTGGGTGAACATGATCAATAAGGTAAGACAATTACAAGTGTGGTATATAATCATAATGTACACGATAAATAATGGGGCTTTGATCACATAATCAACTCCTACTCTCTCATCCTCAACTAATACCAATGTATCCAATCACGACACGCTAAGAACATGAATATAACCACTGAACATGAGCAGTGGGTGTACATAAATATAATTATACTGAACACGAGAAGTGTATGTACACGAATAAGCATATTGAACACGAGTAGTGTGTAAACACAAAATATAAATCAATACCCAATGTACACGATGAAATACATGTACAGGAGTACCCGCTGAATACGATAGGGGATAACATCTCCTGACAGGATCTATATAGTACAAGTCCGTAAAATTACTGTGTCAGCGTTAAGTATACAATTCTAGAACATGAATATATACACTATTATAAATTAAAAACTAACAAAGAAATGTACTCGCCTGAAGTCTTGAGCAAGGTGTGTCTCTCGATACCCAAGTTGGTGTCACACAGACCTATATATGGTATGTTGCATCAATACTAGGTTCTGGAATAAAAATAAGTTAACTGATACAATTCTAAGTCGTAAAGTAATTTCTAAGTCAAACCGACTAATTCTAGGTTGTATGAGTCCAACACTATGATACTAGGTCAATACACTATAAAACTAAGCTACACTAGCTAATCTACGATACTATGAGATACACAAAATGTCGTATCTCAAGAAACGCAAATTTTAATATATAAAAATAGTAATTTATATATATTTACAAGTCAATATTCATAGTACTTAACTAATTAATGCAATTTGGATACCTTGGCCTTACAACAATGCGTATCATACTAGCTACACACCAATCTCGATACTCAAACCCAATACCTTGAGTATCGATCCATTACCTTAATATTACCTTGGTATCCCAAGGTAATTCAAAACCCCATGAATATAGCTAATACCCAAAATCAACTATACTAATATAACTAAATTACATGCTAACCCATATACTATATATATATATATATATATATATATATATATATATATATAATACTTACTAGTATATATAGTTACTTAGTTAACCATCAACATAATCAAGTATATCACTAACTATCTATTATCATAATTAAACTATTAAAGCTATTAACTACTAACACTTAACTACTAACCAACACATAAATAACTAAACTAATTATTTAGCTAACTACCTTAACCTATTACCTTGTTGTTGGAACTGACTAAAACCTGCCTGAATTACTGCTCTTGTTTGTGTGTGCAGCTGTTGAACTGATACACTGATACTGATACAGTGCTCAAACCTTGGATTGCTGACTGCACAGAGCCTCTTTGCAGATACTACTATGCACACATTGCTGTGCTCTCCCTTTTTGTTGTGCATGAGCACTGCTCAAGAGCTGCAGCTAGCTGCTGCCACCCCCCTTGCTGCAAATACCTGCTGCACTACTCTAGCTCGAGCAGTTGGTACAACCCGAGATGCTCTCAGTTGGCTACTGTACTGGTATCTGGCTTGCTGAAGTTGTACACTATAGGGATGCACAATGACTGCACGAGCTTCCCTGTAGTTGGTTGTACGGGTGGCTGTGCACTGCCAGTCCTTGTGCACAAGTGCTGCACTGTATAGCCAGACCTGCTGTGCACACTGAAGCATGATGTTTCCTTGCTCCCAGTGCTGAAACTGCCTAACTGATACAGTATTGATACCCTAATTGCCGGATACTGTGCTCCAGACATGCCTCTTGTTGCTCACCTCACACACACACATACTCACAAACACACAACACATAGCACACTTACATATATGTATATACCTCTATGTATATCAATTGCTATATATATATATATATATATATATATACTACCACCTATACACACACATATATATATATAAACACTCTTACACATATACACACATACATATATACTCATCTATCTATATCCATCTCTATGCATATATATATATATATATATATATATATATATATATATATATATATATATATATATATATATATATATATATATATACACTCTCTCTATTTTATATATATATATATATATATATATATATATATATATATATATATATATACATTCATACATGTATACATAAATATATTTAACCATATTGGTATATAGATATATATACATCTACCTATATACATAAACTCATATGCATATATATATATATCCCCTAATAAATCATAAATATATATATATACACAAGCATACATATAATTGAGTAAAAAAATAAACACGTGGAGTGCACCGCACCCGTATCACACTTATTCTATGATACGCTTGCGATACGGTTCCATCACACAACCAAACACATCCCGAAGGACACGAACAAGCCTAGAATACTAACTATGCACTATACGAATAATAATATACACAACTATGTGTCAGTGCCAAGAAGTGATATGCACAATTCCCCGTGTCGGAAGAAAATCTCCAAAAATAACATGTATCATCAAATTGACGAAATACGGCCTACACATATCCAATTATGGATACGATACTAGTCACAAACAATCAATCACATGTCATATTTATCTATTTGACCAATTGAAAAACACCACATGTGCCAATCTCGAAATTCCCCCAAATTGACACAAAAATATACATAACTTCCAGCATAGGCCTCCTATGAACCTAATTCCAATTCCTATGGGTAGCTTATGCATGTGGGGTAGTTTTTCATGATTAAATCTCAGATTTAGAGTCTATTAAGAGTGGAAAAACTGAAATATACCTATTGGAAGATAGATTCCGAATAAAAATCTCCAAATATAGAATGTAGCCTCCTCCTTGTAGATCTTGGCCTCCTCCTTTTTTATCCTTGCTTTCTTCTTGTAGATCCTTATTGTAGTAACCTTAATTGAAGAATAGGAAAGGAATTTGAGAAAAAATTTGTGAGGGAATGCTAAGGGAATAAAGAAATTTTGAAAGACGGAAAAATCTAGATCTAATACAAATAAAAAATAAGAAAAGACACTCTCTCTCCTCCCTCCCAATATGGCCGGCCCTAGCCCTCTCCCTTAAGAAATATAAAATATCCATAACACCCCTTGAGGCCTCTCATGAAGAAATTAATTAAGGAGGGAAGGTTCTAGTCTAATAGTTTCACTAATAAATTTATCCTCCTAATCTATAGGCCTAATTAATGGGCTCAATCTAAACTAACATAAATGTTGGGTTCATGCATCAATTTAATTGGTTAGGTCCACTATACAAGTCCAAAAATAATCTAGCATCTAATAATAAATAAATAATACAGCAAATAATTAAATATACATGCACAATATTAAATATAATAAATCCTAAAATAAAATACCCGTGTCAATTATCATACTACCCTTAATTAAAAATGTGAGAGTGACATGGGTCGAGACAAACTCCACTCCTCGAGCCAAGTACAACATGATAACTTAAATGCAAGTCAAGTCAAGTCAGAAAAAGTGACTGTTGTGACATGTGATAAAAGTGACAAAAGAAAATACAAAAGTAGGAAAAGTCATGCCGAGTCAGTCAGTCAGTAGTTATTCATCCAGTAGAAGAGGGACGCATAACTTCTGGCTGCATGGTTGATTAGTCTGCATGATCATCTGGGCCGCATGAACACTTAGTCACATAAAACCTTTTGGGGCTTAAAAAAAATTTATTCGTTCAAGTTTCAAACTTTTGGCCAAGGAACGCATGTACAAAAATCTATTCCATGTATCCAACAAGATGGATGCATAAAATCTGTTGGTCGAGAAGTCCAAGCCACATGCTATCTGCTGGTTGCGTGTGTCATGCCCCGGACCCGCCCGGGATGCCGCTTCACCTTGCCCCGCCCCCGTATGGCCAAAATTATCGAACCGGGCACAAATAACCTTGCCCCAGAGCGCCAGATGCGAATCACCGTGCCCGTCCCGCGGGTGCGAGGAAGGAAGGGATTTGGCTTGTGGCTCGATCGAGCTTTCGGGGACGGGCACGGTGATTCGCATCCAGTGCATCGGGGCACGGTGATTCATGCCCGGTTCGATAATTCCGGCCATACGGGGGAGGGGCAAGGTGGAGTGGCGGCCCGGGCGGGTCCGGGGCCTGACAGAATGTTATCAGAGTGAAATCAATCTTCTGGCCCAAAACTGTTGCTATGACTCTAAGATATTATCGATATGGTATTGCAATAGAGCATTCCATACAATAAGTCTGTAGATATTCTCAAAGTGCAAATATTTTCTGAACTTGAATTGCTTGATTGTTTCGATTGAGTACGGCGAGAGACGGCACTATCGCTGCTCGGAATATCGAGAAGTTTATCCTTGAAGTTTCAAGACAAAACTTTTTGTTGGTTGGTAAGTATGTAATACCCCGCTCTGCGTCGGTATTATGTATCAAGGTGAGTGGGCAAAACTTCGTTCTTTGATTCTTGCATGCCTTAATAATAACCTGAGTTTTTGCTTGCAATATTTTCATAAGAGAATGATAGAACCTGCCTTGCATGTTAATAAACGAACTCACCTAGCTTGTCTTTGAAACTATAAGTCTGCTAAACGAGAATCCTGAAATGTTAGCCTAGAGTGCATGAACATGTTCACTATCGTCTATGATTCGAGAGAACCATATTGTGCCTGAATATGTTCAAGTGATAAGTCGGATTGCCCTGCAACAACGATAACTGTTCTGATGGTTCATCTCGTCTGCATACTAGAGTTTATTTGATAGTGTTCCATGCATTCGTATGCAATCGGATAATGGCTATTGGTGGAGAGCTGAACTGCATGTGTCACGGCTGCTACAGAGATAGTGGAAAGCAACCACGAGTCATAGCTGCCTCTAGCATCAGATAAAGAGTCATTGGTATATTGTACAACCAGCTGTCGATCCTAAGATTCTCGGGGACCACCCTGTATATAGCTAAGTCATTGTATTGGCTTGGATAGAGGACTGCCCCTAAGATCGTGCATGTGTATCTTGCTATGCATTTGACCCTAGAGTATTACGAGACACGCTGCGCACACCCTGAAACATGAACGATTGCTTGTCTTGCATATTGCATATGAAACTCTGTTTTCAAACATGTTTCCAAATAATGTAATATGACTCTATTAGCGAACTGCATGAAACGAACCTAGGTAAAACTAGAAAGATCACTAGTAATATAATATTTTATAAAATGATTACTTAGTGTTGGTTTTAGTGAATGCTTGTTTCTGTTCAGTTGTTTTATCTCACCAGTACTTGTATAAAGTGCTCACCCACCAATAGTTTACTTGCTTGTAGGTACTGGATCATCCGAGGGAGCAATAGGCGTGCCACAGTCCCTAAGACCCAGAATCCTGGTTTCGATTGTTGCCCCGAGATGCTATCGTATAAGGGGGCATAATGTATGGAACGAACAAATACCTTTGCACAAAGGAACCCAAGTCCTTCGATTGTCCTGAATACTCAGTTGGCTAAATGTATTACATTATAACAAGTCCCTCTCCGCTGCTTACTCGATTGATACGATGATAGCCAACGATCAACTTAAACGATTGGCCTTGTACGGGTGCAACCCCAGGCCTACATGACATCACGTCCCCGAAAGCTTGATCGGGCCACAAGCCAAATCCCTTCCTTTCTCGCACCTGTGGGACGGGCACAGTGATTCTTGTCCGGCGTGCCAGGGTACGGTGATTCGTGCCCAGTTCTATAATTCTGGCCATACGGGGGCGGGGCAAGGCAGAGCGGCGGCCCGGGTGGGTCTTGGGCCAGACAGAATAGCCATGACACATGCAGTTCATCTCTCCACCAATAGCCATTGTCCGACCGCATGCGAATGCATGGAACACTGTCAAATAAACTCTAGTATGCAGACGAGACGAACCATCAGAATAGTTATCGTTGTTGCAGGGCAATCTGACTTATTACTTGAACACATTCAGCCACAATATGGTTCTCTCGAAGCATAGACGATAGTGAACATGTTCATGCACTCTAGGCAAGCGTTTCAGGATTCTCGTTTAGCAGACTTATAGTTTCAAAGACAAGCTAGGTGAGTTCGTTCATTAACATGCAAGGCAGGTTCTATCATTCTCTTATGAAAATATTGCAAGCAAAAACTCAGGTTATTATTAAGGCGTGCAAGAATTAGAGAACGAAGTTCTGCCCACTCACCTTGATACATAATGCCGACGCAGAGCGGGGCATTACAGCGTGGAGCTCCTTCATCCGAATCACAAACCTTGTTTCTTCCACAGAAATATCAAACGAAATCCAAATCCAACAAAGTAAAGTTCTAAGCTACTTAAAATCAAGTCCTCATCAACATAGATAATAAGTTTTCAAAAATATTAAGTTTTAAGTGATCAAAACCCAAGAACATTTAAGCACACAAAAAAAACACCTAAAACTTAAAAGTTAGAACTATTCTAATCCATCTACCAAATCCAAAAATACGAAGTTCTAAATGCATGGGAAATCATATAAGGAACAAATGCATGAGGAATCATATAAGGAACATAATAGAACAAAAATATAAAGGATTTCTCTATTTCTTGCAAGATGTACTTGCCAATGGAGGGGGGAGGAAAACCTAAGAAAGAGAATGAAAAAGAAAATTGAGAGAAGAGAGAGTTAAGTTGAGTTATATATGGAGGGTTTGAGGTATGGACCATGGGTTCAACTTATGATAAAACCAAACTAAATAAATAAACCAAGAGCCATGTGAACAAAGAATGGGTCTAGTCTCTCTACAACATACAACTATGCTAGCAATAAAATAATTGCGCTCCAAATACGTATATTGGGCATAGGGAGTGACATCTCTACCCACCTTAGAAAATTTTTGTCCTCGGAATTCAAACTCAAGGCTAGCTAAAATGTCAAAGCAAGCAACAACTATCTACAAGCAATCTACACATACAAACAAGCAAGTATAATAATAACACCTATAATGTAGTAAAGTAACATCATCTCTCATAAGTGCTTTGCCGATCACGAAATAAAAGATACGAAGGCATATGAAGAAATATATCTTATGAGTCGAATAGGAGCAGGTACCGAGATCAAATATCGTCCTTGCGCTCCCACATCGACTCTCTTAAAGAGTGATGCCCCCAAGCAATACGAACAATATGGATAGTCTAGTTCTTGAGTAACTTCTCTCTCTAATCCAAAATAGACACGGGCAATTTCTCGTAGTCAAGTCGGTACCAATGACTAACTCAGAGTGATCGAGGATATGACTCAAATTCAAGACATACCTACGCAACTAAGATACATGAAAGACATCGTGCACCTCACATAATGAAGGCGAAAGGGCAAGACGATAAGCAACATCCCCTACCCTCTTGAGAATATCGAACGGTCCAACATACCACGGACTAAGCTTTCTTCGAACCTCGAACCTAATGACTCCACGGGTAGGCAAAATTCATAAAAATATATGGTCGCCGAGAGAAAACTCTAACAACCTATGATGCTGATCTGCCCAACTACGATGACGATCTTGTGCAACTCGAAGCTGCTCTCCAATATGCTTGACCACTTCAACGGTCTGTGTAATCATCTCAGGCCCCAATATCTTCTGTTCACCAATGTTATCCCATGCTAAAGGTGACCTGCACTTCTTTTCGTATAATGCCTCGAATAGAGTCATTTGTGTGTTGGCCTGATAATTGTTATTGTATAAGAATTCTACTAAGTGAAGGTGATCTTCCCAAGACCCACCAAGGTCTAAAGTATTATCCTTTCTTACTGGTCATTTGTTTGAGGATGGCCTCGGTTATTACTTTATATCTGATATCTCCACTTGGCATACAAAGACGGTTTCCAAATCTAAGTTTTCCATCTTCGTAAATCCTTAACTTCTTCATAAGGCTTGACTCACATTCTTTCCTAATCTTCTGAATCTGAAAATCTTCTACTTGAGCAGCCTTGATCCTCTCTACCAATGTTGATTGAATCTGAAGACTGGCTAGCATTCTCTCTCCTTGAGGTAATACTACATCGATGTCCATCTTTCGAAGATCTTCTAATATGTGCTTCTGAGTTATCAAGACAAATGTGCTGCCTCTCCTACTTAGAGCATCTGCCACCATGTTTGCCTTGCCTGGATAATACTGAAGTGCTACATCATAATAACCAAATAATTTTAGCTACCTCCTCTGCCTCATATTTAGGTCCTTCTGGGTGAATATGTACTTTAAACTCTTATGATCTGTGAATATTTTCACCCGATCGCCATATAGGTAGTATCTCCATAGCTTGAGTAGAAATACTACTGCTGCTAACTCCAAATTATGTGTTGGATAATTTTTCACATGAGCTTAAAGCTGCCTAGATTCATAAGCTAATACTTTTCCATGCTTCATCAACACACACTTGAGTACTTTTTCAGATGTATCGCAATAAACTGTGAACCCTCCCGATTCCACTAGAATTCTAAGGATCGGTACTGATATCAGTTTCTCTTTCAACTTCTCGAATGTTGCTTGGCACTCTGTCGTCCAAATAAACATTACCTCTTTGCCGGTTAGACGAGTCATTGGTGATAAAATCTGTGCAAAGTCTGTAACGAACCTCCGGTAATATCCTGTTAACCTCAAAAAACTTTGTGCATCTGCTATTGCCTTCGGGACTGGCCAATTCTCTACTGCTTCGACCTTCTTGGGGTCCACTGATACTCCTGCTCCTGAGATGATGTTTCTTAAGAATGACACATGACCTAACCAAAATTTACACTTACTGAGCTTGGCATACAATTGATTCTCCCTTAAAACTTGTAACACTCTCCGAAGATGTTCTTCATGCTTTTTCTCACTGTTGGAGTTGACAAGAATGTCATCTATGAACACCACTATAAATTGATCTAGGTATGGCATGAAGATACGATTCATCAAATCCATTAATATTGCTGGCGCATTAGTCAATTCGAATGGTATAACTAAATATTTGTAATACCCATATCGAGATCTAAATGATGTCTTTGGTATATCTTGCTCCCGAACCCTTACTTGATAATATCCTAAACATAGGTATATCTTGGAAAATACTTTTGTATCGCTCAATTGGTCAAATAAGTTATTAATCCTAGGCAATGGATACTTGTTCTTTACTGTTACTTCATTCAGCTGCCTATTATCGATACACAACCGTGTCGTCCCATCTTTCTTCTTTACTATAAGTGTTGGTGCTCCCCATGGTGATCCACTAGCCCGATAAACTTTTTGCCTTCAGTTCTTCCAAATGTTGATATAGCTGGTTGAGTTCCATCGATGATATCTAATAGACTTTTTTGGAAATTGGTTGTTCTTCTGGCCTCAATTCTTTGTAGAACTCCACTTCTCTTATAGGGGGTAATCTTGGAAGATCTTCCGAAAATACATCAAGAAATTTTTTAATTATTCTGGAAAGTTGATCCCCAATTTCTGCTACTGCTGCTATACCATCTTTATGCTGGTCCCTCATCGTTATGTTGAAGATAAACTCTTCTTTTCCAGAGATGTTAAACAACACTCTACCCCAACGACAATCTATCGTTACATGACTGTCTCTCAATCAGTTCATGCATAGAATAACGTCAAAATTATCCATAGGGAACTCGATCAACCTTGTAGGTAATAAATGCCCATATACTATGATTGGACATGCTAAAAATACTTTATTAACTCCTACGAGACCATTACTAATGAGTATATTCATCCTATGTGGCAATATCTTAAACTCTAATCTAATACGTGTCATAAATCATGCATATACAAATGAATAGGATGCTCCCGAATCAAATAATGCTACGGTAGGAAAAGATATAACGAGAATATTATCTGCCACCACGTGACTTGATGCCAAATCCTCCTCCTGTGATAGGGTAAATGATTGTCCTTGGCCTTGGCCTTGCTGTGCACCTTGTTGCTGCCTCCCTTGGATACGCAGTTGTGGTCTCTGCTACCCATACTACTGGTTGTATATCTGAGTTTGTGTCAATAATAGATGCTGAGCCAAAGGCCTGACTGCCAGTGTTGGTCCCCTGTACTGAGCTATCCCTGGTGCTGGTACGGCTAATCACTGCTCTGGCCCTTCAATCCTCTACATCATTAGATAATTGGCGATCTGATAGTCAGGACTACCATATCGTAGGCACAACCCTTGCTCTATCCTACAGACATCTTTGGTATGGCCTCCTTTTCCACAATTTGTATATTCGACTGGGGCTCCCAATCATTGTTGTTGTTGTTGCCTCAACTGATATGGACAAGCTAGTGTTGTTGCTGCCGATGCCACTGGCCTCCTTGGCACTGTGTCATGAATGCAAACTCTAAGAGATGGTGGTAACGTTCATTGTGCTGGTCCTCCTTCTTCGCTCTGTGCATGAGACATCTTTTGTCCTCCTGTCCTCGAAGCTAACCTCTGCATTGTCAGCTCATGTCGCCTGGATGCAATCAATACTTTGTCCAAGGTCTGGTAGTTTTGGCCTTCTATCAGTTGCTGAATTTCCAAGTCAAGTACATACTAAAATCTCATCGCCCTCTCTGGTTCTCTTGCCACCATTGTTGGGGCACACCTGCTATGCCTGCAAAACTCTATTGTGTAGACATCCACCATCCTCCCAGACTGCTTAAGATTAATAAACCTCTGTTGTAGCTCATACTACGCTACCACTCTGAAATATATGACCTTGAAATGAGTTCTAAAGTTGTCCCATGAGACAGGTTGTCTTAAACCAACCTCTTCTACTATCCACCCATCTTTGGCAAGGTCCTAGAGTTACAATCGGACCTGATCAACTTGTTCCTCGGTTGGAACCCTTGTTGCTGTCAGTATTGTCTCAATGTTCTGCAGTCAAGCATTTGCGGTAATGGTGTCCTCTATGCCATCAAAGTACCTAGGGTTGAGTCGACAGAATCTTACTGATTCCCCTGAGTCTGTTCTAACACTTCTCTCCCAGGTCGTTTATAATCCTTTATGCAATAAGATATTCTGTTCCTACTGTAGAAGTTGCTGATGTTGTTGAGCCACCATCATTCCTCGAATAATATCTAGCAATGCCAGTGTATCAAGGGCTACTGGGATTGCTGGTACGATCGGGTGTACTGGAAATTTTGGCATATGTTGTTCCTCGTGCTCTTCTACGGGTTCTACCTTGATCCCTTCAGGAATATATGATATCTCTCATTGTGGGCTAATGGATCCTTGTCCTGCTAAAACTACTGGTACTCCAATGACCAATTTTGGAGAAGCCCTAAAGAAAATAACACAAGATAAATCAAGAACAAGACAAAAAAGGATCGAGGAATCAATGGTTCAGAATTCAAGCTGAGTTTCGAGGAGATAGATTCAGGATTTTAAGAAGAAACATGCTTGATTAAGATTTCCTATAATCAGACCACCACACAAGTCTAAAAAATAGACCTGTATGGGCCACCACTAAAACCTTGTCGCGCCCAGATCCAGAATACTAGAGAGTGGGGGAATGACTCAGCCAACCATACCTTGTAGAATATCGAAGTAACCCACAATGTATTACCAACCATACCTTGCGGAAGTTCTTAACTACAATCAAGTCTTCTAGAGTTAAGAACTTCTATATCTCAATCATTCAAATAAGTAGCAATAACATAGAATATTTCAGAATAAGCAGTAAGGCGTCCCCAATGTCGTATTAGAATATTCTAGGGATCTAGCAAATACAAGTGATATGCCAGTTACACAATCAAAAGTATACATAACAGTGAGTCAGCTGCAGTCTGAATATATTATAGTCAAGTAGGGAACTAGTATCCAGATTATCCGTCTAACAGTTATCGGCTGGCTAAACACATAAAAGATTATAGTTTAAAAAAGATGAGCAGTGAATGAAGGAACCCTCTCATGACCCTCAGCAACCATCCTTCTGGTGCGTGCTATCAAAGAAGGTAAGATACGATTGATCTTTAGGTGCTAGATCTAAACCTTGCTAGGATAAACTAGTGGGGTCAGACCCCAAACAGTAAGTACCACAAGGAAGCACGAAATAAAGAAACAAAACCAGTTCTATGGCATGATATGCCTAAACCAATAATCAATAGCATATATCCCATCCATGACATGAAATGATACCCCTTCACCAAACAAGGATAGGAAGTACCACATCATATCAAGATAGAATATGTCCCTTGATTTTGGTCAACCAGAATAACTATGCATCGTAGTTTCAGTCCACATGCTATCGTAAGACAATAGCGCAACCCAACAACCAAACAAGGACATGAATTAAACTATCATGCCACAGTCTATGTCCTTAATTTCAATCAACAAAAGGCACAAACACAAGCAAGTATAACATATTAAGTAAAATAACATAGTGATAACAAGTAGCTTCGATCCGTGTCCTGTTGTAACACAACAACGCAACTCAATAACCAAACAATGACATGAGTTAAACTTTCATGTTGCAATAGTCCACTTCTCTAACTTAAATAGATTTAACGACCAAACATGTATTATAGCTTGATATGTGATCTCTAAGTTATCTTAGTAATATAATATATAAGTATCCTTAGATCATGCCATAATCGAGCAGGGCTGGCTGAACCAATGATATACAAGCAAGATTATATGATGCATCAGTCCCTTGCAAGAGTCCTGAGCTAATTTAATGATCAGTAGCATATCCAAGCTTTCTAAAGGAAAGATACTGGCTCAACTTATAAATAAGTCAGATACTGCACTCCAGTAGTGCGGATGATATACAGTATCCATGGTGGCCAGCCTTTACTTGTTACTAACTTAGGGTGGTTCGATATGCACAATCTTAAAAATCGTTCCCTCATAATAATCTACAAATTTAGTTGCCTAGTTAACCCTAGGTTATTTAGAATCTCATATCATGGTCACATGAATATTTCTTTCTAAATATCGTACTTTAAGTATTGGCACTCTTGATACGAATCCACATTATCTATTAAAGTTAAATCTGGATTCACCGAAGTGTCGTGCAATAATCAATACTATCTAGCCATGGCTAAAGTCACTGTACAACAACCAGATTTGTATAAGGAAATAACTACATATATTAAGTAGCAAGTGTATGTGGCACGATGGCTCACTATATACCAAGTAGCACTCTTAGTGCGATCAAGTGTATCAGCACGAATATAATAGTCTCGACAAGAACAAGTTCTAGTATCAAGGTTGTGGTCAAGTTATCAAGTAGCAATGTATTCAGGATAGGACAATCAAATAATGTTCACATTAATTTGTCACTTTATTATATTGATAGATAAAATAAGAGTATTGCGAGGACCTACCTCGAGATCAGATCCAAAATCCTTAAACCTAATAAAGATCGGAATTGTTGACCCTCCCTCGAGTTGAACTACGTCCCTTATTCTGTCCAACATTTAATAAGGTAATTCTGGGTAAGTAGCCTAATTAGCAAGTAATTACATCAAGGGCCACATCTACCTGGCTCATGACAGGTACTTAATCATTCGCACATGGTCATAGCTGGGTCATATAAGTTATTTCTAAGTTTAACATATACCATCATAATTATTTAATCAAACAGAAATATAACACCAAATATGAGTCAATGTAAACGCATGGGAACAGTTGATGTATAGGTCAGTTAGCCGCATGACCAAACGCGCCGCATGAACCAATATGCCGCATGGATTGAGACGAAGTCCACTCCTCGAGCCAAGTGCAATGTGATAGCTAAAATATAAGTCAAGTCAAAATAAGTGACAGATGTGACATATGATAAAAGTGACAGAAGAAAAGACAAAAGTAGGAAAAGTTGTGTTGAGTCAGTCAGTAGTTATGCGTCTAGAAGAAGAGGGGCGCATAACTCCTGGCCAGATGTTTGATTAGGCCACATGCACACTTTGCTATAAGAAATCTTTTGGGACAGAGAGAAATTTTATTCGTTCAAGTTTTAAACTTTTGGCCAAGGGACATATGTAAAAAATTTATTCCATGCGTCCAACAAGATGGTCGCATAAAATATGTAGGACGAGAAGTCCAGGCCACTTGCAATCTGCTAGGTGCATGAATTTTCTTCGTCCCAATCCAGCAAGTTTGGCCAAGAAAAAGCTCTGAAACCCAAATCTTGTTTCTTCCACAGAAACCTCAAACGAAGTCCAAATCCAGCAAAGTAAAGTTCTAAACTACTCAAAATCAAGTGTTTATCTACACTAAATAATAAGTTTTTAAAAACATTAAGTTTTAAGAGATCAAAATTCAAGAACATTCAAGAACACAAAGAAGACTCTAAACTTAAAACTTAGATCTATATTAATCCATCTACCAAATCCAAAAATACAAAGTTCTAAATGCATAAAAATAATATAAGGAACATAATAGAATAAAAATATAAATAATTTGTCCATTTCTTGTTAGATGTACTTGCCTATGGAGGGGGAGAGAAAAACCTAAGAAAGAGAATAGAAGAGAAAAAATTAGAGGAGAGAGAGTGAAGTTTGGTTATATATGGAGAGTTTGAGGTTTGGACCATAGGTTCAACTCATTATAAAACCAAACCAAACAAATAAATCAAGAGCCAAGTAAACCAAAGAATGGGTTTAGTCTATCTCCAACATACAACTACACTAGTAAGAAAAAAATTATGCTCCAAATACGTATATTGGGAATAGGGAGTGACAACGGTAGTTGTTTTTGCACTCAAACTTTAAAGATATTACCTATTTGGAGATCGAGTAGAGATCTATACTGATCACAAGAGTTTGAAGTATGTCTTTACCCAGAAGGATCTTAATATGAGGCAAAGAAGATGACTGGACCAGATGACAAACCATGATCTTTACCTTCAGTGTCATCCTGGAAAGGCCAATGTAGTAGCAGATGCCTTAATCAAGAGAGCAAGATCTTATTTTCTCATAACGCAGCAAAAGATTTTAGAAGATCTTCAAGAGATGGGTATAGAAGTAGTATTTCCTTTCAATACAACATTGATAATAGGTCTCCAAGTTCAGTCCAGTATAGTAAAAATAATCAAGGTAGTACAATCAGCAGATGCCAAGCTTTAGCAACTGAGAGCAGATTGTGGGGCAGGGCATAGACCCGAACTTAGCAATCCCTGTGACGAAACTCTCCGTTTTGGGAATCGCATTTTGTGCCTAACGAAGTCCTTCATCGTGAGATTATGTCGGAGGCCCATTATTCACAATATTCAGTGCATCCTAGAGGAACCAAGATGTTTAGAGACATTCGTCAGCATTTCTGGTAGAATAGAATAAAGCACGAGATAACTCAATTTGTTTCTCAATATTTGTTATGTTAATAAGTTAAAGCTGAGCATCAGAGACCAGTGGGACTTCTTCAACGTTTACCAATTCCAGAGTGGAAGTGGTAGCATATTACTATAAATTTTTGACTGGTCTACCTAGGTGTCATGACCCGCACCCGATGTAGGGTTACAAGTCGGAAACAACGCCCAGCCTACGCCGCAGAATCGGTGGTAGAACGTTATCTGGGTAATTTATCTAACAATATAATAAACCACCAACAAAGATAATATACTCAATCACCAATCTAAGATGGAAAGCAATCAGATAAAGAATATAATAGTCACAATATAACTCATGAGTCTAAAATAATACATCAATGAGTCTGAAAGAAATAATAAAATAAGCTGGAGATAAATCCAGTACAAAGAATACTAAGAAGCTACTACTCCTGGGTCAACTGTCTCAGTTGGGATAAGTCCCTCCTGAGCCAGGGTCTCAGACTCTAAACCCACGATATCCTGAGGTCCATAATAGGTAGGGTACTACTCCTCAGTGTCATCTAGAAAAATATATCAAGTTAGAAAAGGAGCAGAGTATATCTCTAACAGCAGTTCTAATCAATGATAAAAACTATATAACAGTAAATAGATGTGAATATACAAGATGCACAATAGATACAAGAGATATATACCATAAAGAAATAGTGGAAATAATACAATAATGAGCAATATGTTAATGAGCAAGAATACTAATGTCTAAGTGTGTCAGTACTAGCTTTAACATGTGATCAGCTTGGAAACTTGATACAAGATACAAGATTTATGGCCTGGCTAATCATACGTGCGGTGTATGATTAACACTATTCAAGATACAAGATGGGTATGATCATATATCTATACTATATACTCCCCACCCACGACTGGTATAATAGATCCAACCATGGTACGCTATGGCATTGGATTTCCCAAGAAGATAGCTAGTCTTCCCGAGAATCAGTGTCTATACATGTACAAGATAATTAATAAAACAAGGCTTGCACGAGATACACCTGTCACGATACGCACCCGGTGTAAGGGTATAAGTCAGAAATAACGTCCAGCCTACGTCGCAGAATCGACGGTAGAATATTGTCTGAATAATCTATCTAACAGTATAATAAACCACCAATAATGATAATATACTCAATCACAGAACTAAGATAGAAATGAGCACGAATCAGATAAAGAATAGAATAGTCACAATACAACTCATGAGTCTAAAATAATACATCAATGAGTCTGAAAGAAATAATAAAGTAAGCTGGAGACAAATCCAGTACAAAGAATACTAAGAAGCTACAACTCCCGGGTCAACTGTCTCAGTTGGGATAAGTCCCCCCTGAGCTAGGGTCTCAGACTCTAAACCTATAACATCCTGAGGTCCATAATAGGTAGGGTACCACTCCTCAGTATCATGTGAAAAAATATATCTAGTCAGAAAAGGAGCAGAGTACATCTCTAACAGCAGTTCTAATCAATGATAAAAACTATGTAGCAATAAATAGAAGTGAATATACAAGATGCACAATAGATACGAAAGATATATACAATAAAGGAAATATTAGAATAAATACAATAATGAACAATATGCCAATGAACAAGAATACTAATGACTAAGTGTGTGAGTACTAGCTTAACATGTGATCGGCTTGGGGCATGATACAATATATATGGCCTAGCTAATCATATATGCGGTGTATGATTAATACTATTCAGTAATCAGTACTTGATACAATAGGGGTATTGATCACATATCTACACTAAGTACTCCCCACCCTCAACTGGTATAATAGATCCAACCACGGTATGCTATGGCATGAGATTCCCCAAGAAGATAGCTAGTCTTCCCGAGAATTAGTGTCTGTAGATGTATAAGATAATCAATAAAATAATACTTGCACCATATACACCATATACCAAGGAATAACATCTCATGAAGATATCCGGATATACCAATCTGTGTAACCATAGTGTCAAGAGAACATGGATATCTACACTAGATACAATGAACATAGAGGATATCATAAATGAGAAACTATCAGAGAATGTACTCGCCTGAAGTCCAAAGAATAGTCTCACTGATGTCTGACACAGTGCCTCAAAGACCTAGATATGGAATACAACATCAATACAAGGTTCCGAAAAGAGTAAGTTAAACTAGTCAAGTTCTAGGCTAATAAGTCAATTCTAAGTCAAAAGTCAACTATGGTCAACTATGGTCAACTACCTATTTCTAAGTTGCACAAGTCTAACACAAATATAGGGTCAAGATACTAAAGTCTAAGCTAAGAAATCCACATCTTAAATGTTAGGATACCGTATCTCCGGATACGTAAATTCCAAGGTAAATATCATAATATATATATATATATATATTTAAAACCATGGTACCTAATTAATGTTGTAATTGTAATCATATATTATTATTAATATTTATTTAATATATATATATATAATAATAATATATGATTACAATTACAACATTAATTAGGTACCATGGTTTTGAATATATATATATATATATATATATATATATATATATATATATATATATATATATATATATATATATATATATATATATATATATATATATATATATTCAAAACCATGGTACCTAATTAATGTTGTAATTGTAATCATATATTATTATTAATATTTGTTTAATATATATATATATATATATATATATATATATATATATATATATATATATATATATATATATATATATATATATATATATATATAAACAAATATTAATAATAATATATGATTATAATTACAACATTAATTAGGTACCATGGTTTTGAACCAACTTGGTATCTCAACAATAATCACAAATTTGATACCCAAACCGAATATCTTGGGTATCCCCAATTACCTTGGTTCCTCAAGGTAATTCCCAATACCTTATTATATTAATTACCCTTATGTATATATAATATATATACTAAATATTATACATATAAAGAATTTAGCAATTAAGAATATATTACATCAATATTAATACTAATATATATACACATATATATATTTATAAGTATATAACCACACACACACATATATATATATATATATATATATATATATATATATATATATATATATATAATCTGCCAATCGTCGTTAAAAACTGTGTTGAAAACTGATATTCTGATACGCTACGTTTTAGTGACAGTTATCCCTGTCACTGAAACTGTCGTCGATGTTGCTGCTGATTTTCTTCACTGCTGCTGCTGTTTTGGTGACGGTTTGCAACTGTCAACCGTCACCGATTCAACTGTCGCTGCTGCAGCTTTTTCCTGCTGCTGCTGCTGCCGCTAATTAATGACAGCGGCTGTTGTCATTAATAATCCGCCACTACTACAGCGGCTGCTGCTGTATTAAATGACAGTGGCTGCTGTCATTAATACTCTGCCGCTATATATATAACATATATATATATATAAAACATATGTATATATATATAAAAGAACCCATAGTAAATATATATATATATATATATATATATATATATATATATATATATATATATATATACCAATAAACTATAAATACACCCCCTTATTAATATGTACATATTATGGCATAGCCACAAGCACACACATACTTAAATACAATTTTAATTATATATCCATGCATATGTATAAATAATCATATAGCAACTATATATAATATAATTATCCAATTAATTATACATATATACATATTTACCCAAAACACATATACTATAACATATGTAGCTACATAATATATATACTCTTAGTACATATATAATACATATATCTAGGATACAAGAAGCATAATTATATATACTATAATATATATATAATATCTATATATATATACACAATTTCAATCTTCATGAATTTAGAGCATAATAATTAGATCTACATATAAATACACAACATATGGAGAGTATCACACCGTATCCCACTAGATCTAGGATACGCATATGACACGAGTCGATCACACATCCAATTGTACCCCGAAGGACACCAGCAAGTCACTTATATTATTTATGAATAATACAAAGTGTCAAATGTAGATCTATGTATCCGTGTCAAATATGACATGTACAAAGTCCCGTGTCGGAGGAAAAAACCCCCAAAATAATACGTATCGCCAAATTATTGGGATACGACCTATACGTACCCAATTGTTGACACGACACTAGCCCCAAACATACAAGCACATACCAAATTGATCTATAGGAATAATTAACACATACCATAAATGTCAATCTCGGAATTCCCCCAAAATTGATATAAAAAGTACCATAACTTTCTCAATAGGCCTCCTATGAACACAAAACCAAATCCTATGGGCAGCCTATTCATATGGGTTGATTTTTCATGGTTAAATCTCAGATTTAGAACCTAAATTAAGGGGGAAAACTGAATTGTACCTATTTGGAGATGGATTCCTAATGAAACCTCCAATTAAGATAAAATTGCCTCCAACTTGTAGATCATTGCTCCTCTTTGTAGATCCTTGCTTTCTCCTTCTAGATCCTTGTTTCTCAAGTCTCTAATGATGATTTGGAAAAGAATTGAAATGAAATTTGGTAGAGAAATGAAATAGGAATAAAGAAATTTGGCAGAAAGAAATTCTAGATCTAGTTTTGGAATAAAAAGATGAGAGAGAATTTTTTTCCTCTTTTAAATATAGGTGGCCCATTTCCCTTCCCTCAAGTTATCATGTAATGTCCAATATACCCCTTGGGGTCTCTCATGAAAAAATAATTAAGGAAGGAAGCTTCTAGTCTAATGATTTAATTAATTTAATCAATCTCCTTAACAATGGGCTTTCTAAATGGGCTAAATTCTAACCAATTAATTCATGTTGGTCCATGGGTCTAAACTAACTAGTTAGGTCCACTAACACAAATTCAAATTAAATAACTAACATCTAACAATAATTAAATAATACAATAATAATTATTTATCAAGCACAATATTTAATTAAATAAGAAATTACTAAAATACCCTTTCCTAGAAATATATGGTAGTGATAAGTCTACCCTCCTTAAAAAAAAAATTTCCTCAAAATTCAAAAATAAAAACTACCCCAGAAAATAACAGAACAGAACTAAGAAATCATAACTAACTTTGAAAGAACATAACAATGAACATAACATAACTAGGAAATAACATACCTCAAGGCACAAACAAATATGGATAACGCTCCCGCATTTTATCCTCTCTCTCCCAGGTAGACCCCTCCCCCCCCGGAGAGTGATGCCTCCATGCGATGCACACCAAAAGAATAGTCTGGTTCCTCAGCACCTTCTCTCTACGATCCAAAATCTCAACTGGCTGCTCTGGATAGCTAAGAGTAGGGCCCACCTCTATCTCCGAGTGATCCAATACATGACTAGGATCTGTCACGTATCATCTCAACTATGACACATGAAACACGTTGTGCACTCCCTCTAATGCAGGTGGCAAGTCTAGTCTATAAGCAACTGCACTGACCCTCTCTAGAATAGTGAAAGGGCCGATGAATCACGGACTAAGCTTTCTGCCTCCACCGAAGCAAATTGAGCCTCGTGTCAGAGAAATTCTCAGAAATACCAAACCACCCACCTAAAACAAAACACCATCTTAAGAACTTAATCTATAACAAACAACCAAGAACAAGCACAAAACAAAAATCTAAACTATGCCTCGAACTCCAAAGGTCTCCGATGGATATCGGCCCAATGCCGCTGTCTGTCCTGTGCCACTCGAAGTCTGTCTCTGATCAACTGAACCTTCTCTGCTGCATCCATAACCATATCCGGCCCAAGCAAAATTCTCTCCCCAATATCGTCCCAAGACAAAGGAGTACGATACCTCCGACCGTAGAGAGCTGCAAAAGGTGACATCTCTATACTGGCCTAGTAACTGTTGTTGTAAGCAAACTCTACCAAATAGAGATGGTCCTCCCAAGAACCACCAAAATCTAGTATACAAGTGCGCAATATATCATCGAGAGTCTGAATACTCCTCTCTAACTGCCCATCTTTCTGAGGATGATATGCAATACTGAACTTGAGCTGAGTGCCCAAACTCTCCTACAAATTCCTCCAGAAATGAGAAGTGAAACGACTATCCCGATCCGAGACTATGCTGACGGGAACTCCAGTATCCTAACGATCTGTCTCACATATATCTCTTCCAGCTTCTCCGTAGACAAACCCACTTTGAAAGGCAAAAAGTGGGCCGACTTGGTCAACCTATAAACGATAACCCAAATTGCTTCTTTTCCTCCTGGAGATCGTGGAAGTCCGGACACAAAATCTATAGTAATGTGCTCCCACTTTTACTCTGGAATAGGTAATGGCTGAAGTAAACCTCCTGGCCTCTGCCTCTCTGCTTTCAGCTGCTGGCACACTAAGCATCTGGATACAAACTGTGCCACTTCCCTCTTTATGCCATACCACCAAACACTCTCTCGCATATCATGATACATCTTGTTAGCACCTGGATGCATAAAATTCTGAAAGCGATACGCTTCCTGCAACACCTTCTCACATAGCTTTCTACTAGGTACACACAATCTAACTCCATGCCTCAAAGATCCTTCCTCTGAAA
This sequence comes from Iris macrosiphon, assembly GCA_036927795.1. Lineage (NCBI taxonomy): Eukaryota > Viridiplantae > Streptophyta > Magnoliopsida > Asparagales > Iridaceae > Iris > Iris macrosiphon. The sequence goes on along the minus strand of JAYESA010000007.1, from coordinate 105,063,551 downwards.
TAGTAAAATCATCCTCTAATCCTGCTCTCACCTGAGCTCTGATACTCCTCAAAGATACATCCTCATACTGTGTTGCCTTGATCATGTCCATCAAATCTGAATGTATCTGTAATCCCCATATCTGCATAGCACAACCAAGAATAATTACCTCAATGCCCAAGCTCTCCAAGTCCTCCAACAAATATCGATCCTGCGTCAAGAACATAGCTACCGGATACCTGCTCAAAGCATCGGCAACTACATTAGCTTTTACAGGATGATATTGCAAAGATATATCAAAATCCTTCATCAGTTCCAACCACCGATGCTGCTGTTTATGGTATTAAATGAAAGAATGAAGATGTATTCAATATGGGGTTTACACAGAACTCGCCTTCTTTGGTTTACAAATAAACTTGTACAATTTGATCCTATACGAGGATATGGGAGTACAATTTATTTAATCTGGATAAATATTGCTATAGGTGTCTGATCTACAATCGATCACTTTAGCCCTTGGACCACACGATGTTGAAGAAGTGTCGTAGAAGACAGGAAGCAGCTTCAAAGGTTGCAGGAGAGGGTGGATGCACGATGCCAAAGTCGTCGATCCCTACTCTTTGCCTGAGCTTCGGGTGCTCTCTCTCTCTCTCTCTCTCTCTCTCTCTCTCTCTCTCTCTCTCTTTCGGGTTCGATCTTCCAATTTTTGTCGACCTGGTTCGATCTTCAAGTTTGAAGTTTTTCGACCTTGTTCCTCATTGATAGAGGTCTCTATTTATAGAGTTTTAGTGACAGTGACCACTCCGTCGGTCTAACAACCGAGGAGTGAAAAGTAAAGCACCCATTTACACAACGGTTAAAGTAACCAATGCCTGCGTATAGATGATCTTTTGAATGAGCGTGTGACGCGGGTCCAACTAAGGGACACAACGCGTACAATTGCTACGAAGATTACGGCGTAAAAGCCACGTAGGTAGGTATCCATTATGTAGAAGAGGTTGGCATAGAAGCCAAATGTCTGTCACCATGGCATAGAAGCCAAATAGTTATCAAACCGGCATAGAAGCCGAACAGGCGTTGAAGCCGAACAGGCGTAGAATTCGAGTGGTCATAGATGCCGAACAGGCATAGAAGCCGAGTGGTCGTAGAGGCCCAACAGGCGTAGAAGCCAAAGGGGCACAGAGGCCGAGCAGACGTAGAAGCCGAAGGGGCACAGAGGCCGAGCAGGCGTAGAAGCCAAAGGGCACAGAGGCCGAGCAGGCGTAGAAGCCGAATGAGCACAAATGCTGGATGGGCGTAGAAGCCGCTGCATACCGTGCCACAGTGCTGATATGGACGTCTTAGCCAAAATTATGGCTTTTGAAGATATAATCAAATCTTTTGCATTAAATACCGAGATTTGCCACCATCCTGTGCATTAAATGTGGAGGCGTGTTCTTTGACGGTCTGCAACCCTTTCTGCGCATCAATCGCAGAGACGTGCCTCGAGAAACTGTCACCACTCTGTGCATTAGGCGAAGAGACGTGCCTTAAACCCCGTACGGAGTGCAGCTTTTGGCGTAGCAGGCGGTTTGTCTACTGCAGAACGTAAATAGCTCGCATTTTGCCTGTGTAAAATAAGGCAGCGTATCCCTTTGTGCTTGAAGAAAAGCAGTTTATGCGAAGGGGATGGCGGTATTTGACAGCCTGGGTGGCAGTGCAGTGCCATCATTATAGCCATCGCTTGGGTAGTCGAGCCGTATCCCTTTGCCAGAAGTCCAGACGTCAGGTTCATTGCAGGCTCTGACAGGTTTATTGCAGGATCTGACAGGTTCACTTCAGGGAATACGAAGCGTCGCTTGTACACCTCAACGCTGCGTATGAAAGGAGAGGAGTTTTACGCCCTGGAGGCGATAAAGCACCCTATTTTACGCTGAAGCGGCTTGGACGTACTGCCTTACGCGGATGGTCCTTTGAGCTTTTATGTTTCACGCTCTGTTCTAGCGAAAAAGGCTCTGTTGCATGCTTGATGGCTCTTAAGGACTCTGTCTATGCTGCTCTACACCGATATACCGCGTATAGTCATCTGGCGTATTTTTATGCTTCTACAAGACCCCCTTCAAAGCTTTCAAATTCCTCGAAAGTTGGAACGCTTTGAATGAAGCATGAACCGCACCTTGTGACTCAAAATGTTTCTGAATGGAGCATTGAAACGGTCGATGCAGACTTTATGGCAGATTTATTGGGGACCGGTGTGACCCCTTTCGCCTATAAAAAGGCTGGGGGAGTTAGCCTGTTCTCCCCATATTTTCATCACCACGCAGAGATGATCGCCGGAGTTCGCCGGGTCGATTTGAGGAAGAAGGAGATCATGTTCTTCCAGCGTGTAAGGAGCCGAAAAAGACGGCATCTTAGAGCAAGTGTCTACTGCAACGATGGATCATGGAAGGATATCTTAGCCTCCCTTGCTCGGGATAATCAGCAACTTTATATGGCTGTTCTTCCAGGAGAAGGGAAGGGTCATTTTAGACCACACTGCTTGCAAGCGGTGTATTCTCCCCAGAGGCCTCTGCGGACAAGAGCAGACAAACTGTAACTGCTGCCCTCGATCGAGTTGGGTCTTAAAGAAGCCTCAACTAGATCGGTCATGGTATACGGAGCAGGGGATCCGCATAATTTATGCAGGCCCAGTTCTGTATCCTCCCCCCGTCGGCGATCTTCTTGTTAATGACTGTGGTGGTCGATGAACTGCCATGGAATAAGAGGAAGACCTGTACCGATGCGAGAACCCGGTAGAACGGATTCTGGGGGCGATCTTCCGACGACGACGAGGAAATCCTTTGTAGACGGGATTTTCCTCATATGTAACCATGAAAAATTAAGAAAAACCCCTTGTAGACAGGATTTCTCTCATATGTAATCATGATTTTGATTCTAATAAAACCGTCTTTCTTCTCTGTATATGATCGTCTTGCCATACGTTGCTGTGAAGTCTGAATATGTGTAGCTTCGACACGTCTGATCCTGTACGCTGACTCTGTAGAAAGAGTGCTAGGTCCTGTCCTTTACGCATAGCGAATAGTCCATAGAACGCTTTATTGAGCATTTTGAATATTTTTTAGACTGTCCTGTTGCTAGGACTGAGGAACCGCGTAGAGCTCTGAACTTCTGATGAACAAATTTTTTGTTCAGACTTCGTCTTCAAGAATGACTTCTCAAAAAATCCCTTGGAACAGGGTCAAGAAATGGTTGTCTAACTGAGTTGCCATCTTTTGATAGACGAGATATTCAGACTGGAGTCTGGATGAACCTCCAATTGACCCGAGAAGAGTAATTTCCTAATGTTTGAACTCTTGTATGCTTCGGGTACTTGGGATATGTTGAGGTCAAGAAGGAGTATCTTTTGTGTGAACTCTTGTAATCGACCGCCTTGAGTTCGGATATGCGAAAAGTCAGATATCCGTAGCGTAGATGAGCTGAAAATCTTGAGTTCGTAGGCCTGTTGAGCGTAGAAAGCCACCGAGCGTGAGATCATCGATTTGGAGCTGCTGAGCGTGAAGTCGTAGGTTTGTAGCCGCTCGAGCGTAAAAGCTACCGAGCACAAAGGCATCCGGGCATAAAACCATAGACTGATAGCTTGCGAGCATAGAACCATAGATCTGTTGCTGTCGGGCGTAGAAAGCTCCTTAGCGTAGAACTGTAGATTTGTAGCCTGTGAATGAAAGAAATCTTTCGAGCATAGAGGTTGCGGATCTGTTGCCTCCGTGCGTAAACTAAGCACCACCGAGCGTGAGATCATCGATTTGGTACCTGCTGAGCGTAAAAAGTTGTAGGTTTGTAGCCTCTCGAGCATAAAAGCTACCGAGCACAAAGGCATCCGGGCGTAAAAACCATAGACTTGTAGCTTGCGAGCGTAAAATCGTAGATCTGTTGCTGTCGAGCGTAGAAAGCTCCTTAGCATAGGAACCGCTGACCTACTTTTGCATGAAAAACTCTTCGAATTTGCTGACTGTCCGTCTTTCGAGAGTAGCGGGCTGACGTAGTACCCAATCATAACCAAATATTTAATTTATGAGATTCGGTTGGGGTTTCGAGGAGCCGCCTGAGGATTCGAGGAGTCAACCCAAACTCTATATATATCCCAAGCTTCTGGAGAGAGAAACTTTTTATCCGTCTTCTGCGAGAGAGAGCTTTGATTGTTTAAGTTTTTTCCCCTCGTACTTTCTCCGAGCACTCCAGGTTTCCAGTAATGGCGCCGAAGCAAACCCTCTCCACCAAGGGAAAGAGCATAGGCTCTTCTTCTCGTGCTTCTGCCCCGACAAGAGAGTCTTCGGTCGGGCGATGCAACTTCCTTCTGAGCGAAGGATCCTGCCGACGAATAGCGCACCCGGTCTTAGAGGTATAGCCATCGAAAATGACAAAGAACGACAAAAAATCCTTCGCACACGTTAAACGTGACCGCGCTAGGTCATCTTCTGTGCTGATAGCCTCTTTGAGGAAGATGATGCACAGAGACGTTTTCATCTTTTACGCCCATATTTCTAATATGTCAGCGTAAAAACTCCATGTCTTCGTAGTTATGAGCGTAAAAGCTCTGGCTGCCGAAGACTTGGTGTATACTGTAAAATTTTAGTTTTACGCTTTGGATGGGACCTCCGGCGTAATAACTAGAATTTTAGCAGTCTGGCGTAAAGCACGGACCGTATACCGCCAATTACGCTTTCGGGATATGACTCCTAGCGTAGGATAACCAAATTTTGTACAGTCTTGGCGTAAAGCACCGACTGTCGCTTCTTGGTCTTTATGTTGCAAGGTTCGTAATGACGTATTTTCCTTGCATTTTTGCAGTCGACTTGCATGAGTCTCCATTGGCCGAGGTGATGGGATTCGCTGCTGGGATGCTGCACTCGAACTACTTAGAGGATCTGTCGCACGTGATATTTCCTATCTCCGGACCCCAGTATCCCGAAGGGAGGGGGATCTTGATATTGGCTCAGGGGGAGCGAATGCTGCTGAGCATGATCAACGGGGAGCCCCTAACGTACGTAGATGGGGAGCAGTTCATCAAGCCGGCCTTCCTCTTTGGGGACATGATAGACAAGCAGTCCCAGACGAAGCCCAAGAGAGAACCCTAGATTTTCCCTGCCGAGAGCGTGGTCTTGTATCTGCCCACGATGCCGAGAGGTTATCCGATCTCGGCTTTCTTCCATGCCACACATCGCAGGAGGATGTCGTGGACGCTGACTCCTGATCTTCACGGGAAGCCGGGAAAGATCTTTCATCTGAAAGGAGCCGACCGGGGGTCGTTCGTCAGCCGCCCCACTGGCGTCGTGACGTTGTTCAGGGGACTGTGCCCGGGCAGCGTCCCGAGTGAAGATAGTTCAGTGATCCAGCCGGTGCAATTGCCGACTTTCTGTAATGACTTCATGGTGCGAGGGGGGTATACCCCAAGGAGAATCCTTGGTACAATGGGTGGATCACCCCAACAAATCTCCGATGGTCCTACCTAGTTGACTGGGCTTTGAAGCATTTTCGGAGAGAGCTGGAAATCATCGAACTGTGTACCGCCGTGGGCGTGACGAGTGTTGGGTTGCCTCCCAACCCTAACCTCTTTCTGGCGCTGATGGAGCGATATATTTCGCTCACCGGGACCTTCGCCACTCCACTGGGGGAGTTGGGGTTGGCCCTCCACGAAATGGCAGCGATCTCGAGACTGCCGATGGGGGATATCCCGTATGAAGAGTATGTTCCTACCAACCGGGAGTTGGAGGACTCGGATCCTCGGGTTGTGGAGGTGTATCAGGAGCTGATGTGCCACTACCTCGCGTGCACTGCCTTTTATAATGAGCTTCCTGACTTGGCTCACACCACTAAGTGGATGTCCTACCTCTTCTTCCATCGGGCCAGGGCCGTCAAGTCGGTAAAGGTTTTGGGGGATAAGAATGAGCCCGTAAACTGTTTGGCCGTGCTCAGTGCCGAGGTCGTTGAGGACCTTATGGAGGAGGCCAACGCTCCAGATCAGTTTCTCAATGACGGGGTAGGAAAGTACCCTGAAGGCACTAAGGCCTATAGTTACTTGAGGCGCTGCTGCAGACCTTTGTCTGAGGAAGCCAAGCTGGCCGGCTTTCTCTCCCTTTGGCTGCGTCGAGTAGTGGTGCCTTGCACCGCGTCCGCGGATCGCATTCATCGGAACATCCTATGGCCCGTCGTCCGTCTGGTGTTAGGGGCAAGGCTAGGCTTGCTTTCTTCCATGGTGTGCCGTATACAGGCTGGACTGCGAGCCATGACTGACGGGTTGCTCGTCGATGAAGCTCGGTGTGAGAGTTTTCCTCGGGTGGAGTTACCATACCTGTACTTGATGGGATGGTTAATTCTTTACAACCCCCGGGTGATGTCTTCCGGTCCTGGTAGCAGCGCGGGGGGTAGTTTTTTGCTGAACTATAAGGGCTCCCTCTGGAACGTGACCACAGTCGTGGACTGTCGGCTGGCGCTGAGCCTTGGTCATTGTTGGAAGCTCCTCTTCACCGTCCCTTCTGTACATCATAATCAGTCGGGGATTAGGCTCGAGGATTTAGGCGGAGAAAAGACCAATCTTTCCCCAAAAGCCTTTAATTGGTTGGTCTGCATCAGACCCTCCCATTTGCTGTACAGAAGCGAGGATCATTGCTTCTTCGAGCCTTACTTGCCCAGTCGGTTCGCGAGGCAGTTTGGGTACGATCAGCTACACGTGGGCAATGCCATCACCAGCTTCAGGTCCCGGGGCGGACTCATTGATGGAGCCGGGGGTGGCGGTACTTCATCATGGGCTGCACGGGAGCAATCTTCATTGTGCCGGTCGCCACCCTCTCCACGGAGCTGCGTATCCTCCATTCGTATGCTCAGTTCTACGTGGTGATTAACACCCTCCATCGCGACTTTGACATGCTTGGAAGCTTCAGGGTGCCTTCCTCCAAGCCTGGGGGAAGAATCGAAGTCCCCTCGGTTTCATCTGACGAGGGCGAGGAGTCCGCCATTCCGGATGAGCCTCTGGTGTCGGTGCCGATGTGTGAAGTGTCTCCGCCTGCGGGGGCTTTGGCGATCTCAGGGAAGCGAAGGGCTTCTGTCTCGAAGCAGACTTCCCCTCAAAAGAGAAAGAAGAAGATAGCTGATCGCCCTCTCCGGATTCCTGGCATTGAGGCTCCTAGAGAGGAACCTGCTGCCTCTCATGTTGGGGATGTCCCTTTGATTGGAGGTTCCCCGTCTCTCAGAGAGGGGCCCTCAGTTTCGGCTGGCGGTGTCGGAGAACTCCTGCTTGAGGCTGTCGTTGCTGCCACTGCCTCCGGTAGTGGAATGAAATCGCCCGCGTGGCCGAGGCAAATGGGAGAATCTTCCTCTAGACCAGCAACGGAGGAAACTCCTGCTGCGTCCGTGAGCACGACCAGCGAGGTTCCAGCTGACGAACCTCGAACACGTCTCGGCGGAGGCTTGGTGGAGCTCCTGGCGATGTCGGTTGGCCCACCTCCTTCTCCAGGTATGACAGTTCGTATTGCGTCATTAAGGCGTGACATAGCTACATCAGCTGCAGACGCGGCATATATACCGTTGGCTACGGGTAAAGGTCATCTTTATGTCTCCTCTTAGAAAGATTACTATCATATTGATGTCAACTTTCTTGTCCTCTTCTCAGGGGATGGTGCCCACGGGGAGTATAGCGTTGAAATGCCTTCTGGCTCTGCTCGGGCTCCTGACGATGATACGGAGGCGTTCCACTTCGAGGAGGAAATGGCTTCGGGGGCCAGCTCGCCCGGAGTGGTTTCGTCATCTCAAGAGGAGGACGAACCCGTCATCGTGACCTCGCCTCTTGTGAGTATGGCGATAACTTCGACCGTCGTTGCCGCACCTTCTTCGGTCGCACCACCTATCGAGGCGGCGGCTGTGGCTATCTCGTCTGCAATCGTCCTTGGAGGGGAACTCACCAATATTGCGGCCACTCCTGGCGTTCAACCAGATCTGGTTGCGCTGACCGAGCTGTTTACCGGCACCTTCTACGCCAATTTGAACACGCTGATAATAATGGTGTTGGCGAAGAATCTGGATTTTGAGAGCCTGAAGAAGGCTTCCTAGTTTTTGATTGGGGCCGTCAGAGAGTTCGGCGATTCCGGGGTAGCTGACGCCCTGGAGGCGATGGTTAATGGGTTGGAGCAACCCATTAACGAATACTTGCAGCTGACTCGGGGCAGTTTTGAAGCCGAAGTCCAGGCCAGATACGACTCAATGACTGCGCGGCTTATCAAACAGCTGGAGAGCTTAGATAATTCCATCAAAGCCCGTAAGCTGGAGACGGATAAAAGAAAGGCCGTCGTGGAGGAGGCTCTTGCTCTCGAGATGAAGTGCCAATCCGAGCATGAAGGGAACGCAGCGAGGGTCCACAAGTTGAAGAAGAAACTCGCCCGGGCAGAGGAGTGGGCTTCTCAGTCGCTGGCAGGTCTGGGCGTAGCGTCTGGTCGACTGAGCACCGCGCGACGGGACCTGGAGCGTGCAGAAGCTGCTCGAGCTGGCTCTCTTCGGGCAAGGGCCAAACTGTCCTTTACGAACAATCCTGAGGCACGGCTGGAATGGGCCCGCGCTGATGCCTTGGTTTCCAGGGGCGAGAAGGTAGCTGCACTGGCGAAGCTGATTCGTGATCTGACTGCTCCCCCGCAATGATGTACCCTTTCTTGCTTTTAGCTTCCCTAATGTAATTCTGCTCTTTTTTGGAAATAAAGTGAATCTTTTCTGACTTTGTGGACCCATCATTTCGGAATGTAAATGACAGGTTTAGGTGAGAGTGATATCATAGGTAGTATGGACATGATAAACTCTCGATAAACTTCTAGCAGGACATACCTTTTCAGAGGTAATACGAACATGATAGAATATGACCTAACTAGCTTCGTTGTGGAAGTAGTTTTGTCAGAATTAGGATTCCAGCTATATTCTACCCTGGGGTAGAGGAGGTTAAGCATAGTACCTCTTCAGGAATTTATCGTTGATAGGAGCCATTAATAGGTCTCCATTAGGCTGGGCTAACCTGTAAGCGCCATTCGAGAACGTTGTCTCGATCACATAAGGGCCTTCCCACTTGGGCTGAAATTTTCCTTTACTCCTGTGAGTGAAAATCATCGGCCTTCTTACGGCTAAGACTAGCTCGCCGACCTTGAATACTCTTTCCTTTACTTTATAATTGAAAGCTCTGGAAATGCGTGCTTTGTAGAGCGCGATGCGCTGTTGAGCTTAGAGGCATTTCTTGTCTAATCCTTCGAGCTCCTGAAGCCTTAACAGGTCATTTTTTTCTTGGGTCAGCTCATTAGTCATGGCTATCCTGAGTGACGGGATCTGGATTTCGATGGAAAGAACTGCTTCGCTCCCGTAGACCAGTAAAAAGGGGGTACAACCTGTCGGTGTCCGTACCATTGTGCGGTATGCCCAGAGACATTCGCCCAGCTTCTCATTCCAGTCTCTTTTGTTCGAAGAGACGAACTTCTTCAGGAGTTTGATAATGGTTTTGTTGAAAGCTTCCGCCAAACCATTAGCAGCTGGATAATATACCGTAGAGGCAATATTATGTATTCGATTTTTATCGCAAAATCGATGAAATGCTTGGCTGATGAACTGAGGCCCATTGTCATAGATTATCCTTCGGAGAATCCCAAAGCGATAAATGACGTGATGCTTGATGAAGCTGATTATGTCAGACGCCTTTTTCTCAGCCAGAGGGATCGCCTCTGCCCATTTAGAGAAGTAATCCATGATGGTCAGTATAAACCTGTGGCCTCTGGAAGAAGACGGGTGAATAGGACCTATGATATCCATACCCCATGCTTCGAAGGGCCAGGATGCAACCGTAGGATATAGATATTCAGACGGTTGATGTATGAAGTCTGCATGAACCTGACAGGCTCTGTATTGTCTTGCATAGCTGATCGCGTCTGTGATCATAGTGGGCCAGTAGTAGCCCATTCTCCTGATAGGATCCTGTAGCTTAGGACCGGGCTGATGCGCTCCGCATATGCCGTTGTGAGCTTCCCGGATAATCTGCTGTGCTTCGTCGCCTGAGAGACATCTTAATAGCAGTCCGTCGTAAGTCCGACGATATAGGCATTGTGAAGATGCATCGAAGTAGAAGCGTAATGATCGTCTTTTGACGGATACTGCTTCTTTGCGGTCCTCTCGCAAGATTTCGTATGCGACAAAATCTATGAAGGGGCTTCTCCAGTCTCTTCCTGGGGGATCCGTGTTCACAGGGTTGTTGCGTTTTATGTAAAAGTTGTTCTTCACGCAGAATAAATCTCTGTTAAGAAGGATTACCGAATCCTGCCTTCTTATAGGAGTGGCTAAATCCGCAGCTAGACTGGCTAGGGCATCAGCTTCCAGATTCTGGGATCGAGGTACATGCTCTAGGAAGAACCCTTTGAATGTCATGGCTATCTCGACCGTTGCTTGGTGATAGGGGATGAGGTCTGGATTCCGAACTTCATATATTCCTCGGACTTGATTGACGATAAGCAGAGAATCACCGAAAGCTTCCAGGGACTCGACCCCCAGCTCTTTGGCGACTTGGAGCCCGATTAGCAGAGTGTTGTACTCTGCCACATTGTTGGAGCAGGGCTCGCTAAGAGAATATGCTCGGTAGATGATGAGCTGGTCAGGAGTGACCATGACGACTCCTACTCCTGAAATAACATTTCCCCTAGGACCGGTTCTGGAGGCACCATCGAAGAAGAGTTGCCACGCGTCACTTTCCATTGAGAAATTATATTCTGCAACTTCGTCGGGAATGTCCTCGTATAATTTGGAGGCCTCTGGGATCGGATAAGCAGCTAGGAAGTCAGCCAGCACTTGGCCCTTGATGGACTTCTGCGGTACGTACATCATGTCATATGGTGTTAATAGCATCGCCCAAGTCGCGAGTCGGGAATTAAGAGCACTAGGCTTGCTCATCAGTACTCGAAGAGGGTTGATCCTGGAGATGATATGAATAGTCTGGCCGGCGACATAGTGCCGCGTCTTCTGTATAGCGAACATCAGAGCCAAGCATTCCTTCTCCACTGGGTTGTACCGGTGTTCGGCTCCGACCATCATCCTGCTGAGGTAGTAGATAGCCTGTTCATGACCTATATCGTTCTTCTATGCGAGAAGAGCTCCTAGTGAATGATCCATCGCTCGAACGTACAGCAAGAATGGTCTTCCCATGACGGAAGGCACCAGAACTGGCGGACTGGTGAGGTAGTGCTTGATATCTCCGAACGCTTGCTGACAGGCTTCGTAGGGTTCATCTTGAGTTGATATTGGTGCATTTCCATGATTGCCTAGACTTTGTCAGGGTCCACCTGGATGCCTTTGGCAGTGATGACAAATCCTAGGAACTTGCCACTGGATATACCCAGAAAGGACTTCGTAGGGGGACTTGAGCTGGGTCAGGTATGCCTCCGCCTGCATCAGTGCTTCACTCAGGGCTAGACGAGTGTCTTGGGAGAGCCTGAGTAGCTCAAAGATGGACAACCTGGCTGGCATATTGGCTAGTTGGGCCAGGATGTCGAAGTTGTATGGCTTCTCTAAACCTTTGCTTGGAATATTTTTTACAGGTTTATCGAAGCGTACTTCTATTTGCTTCCCCTTCTCCGCCGGGGTTGGTTTTGAAGGACTGATATCTGGTACGACAGGACCTTGCTCTGAAGGTTTGATTGCTGGAGCATTCGCCGGTACACCTTTCTGACTTGCTCCGTAGTCGCTGAGGTAGGCTTTCCCTGAACGGGTTGCAGCAAATACCTCGTGCTCGTCCGATGCCGAAGAAGTCACGATCATATGGCAGGGCCTGTATTTGGAGCTCTTTTTGGATGTAGGCTTAGTAGCCTTAGTTTCTTCCTCGAGCTCTGACACCAGGTCTAGATGAACCCACATAATCTCGCCTTGCCGGGTAGTCAGGGGTACCAGGTCGTGAATTTGATCCCTAGCTGGAGGGAGATTGACGATGTTCATCGTTGTCTGGGAGATAGGTGCAACGCCGTCCGGGATCTCTTGGGGAGGCAGATTGCCAAACTGCAGAGAGATCATGTTGGCCATGACCGTCTTCTCGGTGTTGTGCAGAGTGATGGCCTTAGCATCGATTAACCCCTGGATCTTCCTTTTCAGTATGTAACACACCTTTGTTGGGTGGTGTACGTATCTGTGGAAGATGCAGTATTTGGGGTTGTTAGTATTGCCGACTTCCTAGGGCCGCCTTAGCTCTAGAAGGGTGATCTTGCCGCTTTTGACGAGACACTCGAATATACTTGGGATATCGTCATCGTCGAAAGAGTAGACTTCGACGGGCCTGGAAGTCCCGGGTTTCGTTTGCGTGGTTGCCGCAATCTTTGGTCTGGCCGTATTGATTGCCAGGGCTTCTTTCCCTTTGGGACCACGAGGATGGTCGCTGCTAGGAGATGACCTCTTGCCTCTATCAGAGGCGGAGATCATGATGCCATTGTCGTGCGCCTTGCGACCGTTGTCTTCGGCGGCTACTGCCGAGATGATGAACGAGGGCCAATCATGGAACTGATATGGTCCTATGAACACCGAGACCACGGAAAGGAGGTTCTTCCTGCAAATGTCTACTAATGCAGAGTCGGGAACTCCTGGAGGCATCTGTAAGGTGGCCTGACGAAAACGTTCGATGAAGATGCGAACGTCCTCCTTTTTTTTCTGCTTGACTTCGATGAGAGAGGACATAGACATGTCCATTCCTCCCTTGTAGAATCGTGTGAAGAATAAAGCTCTGAAGTCCTCGAAGGAAGTAATGCAGTTGTCCGCCAAGCTACGGTACCACTGATAGGCTACTCCTGAGAGACAGCCTTTGAACACCCGAGTGAGAAGGGCATCGTTCCCTTGTAGCAACACCGTCATCATACTAAAATAGTTTATGTACTGGCTTGGTGATATTTTTCCCTCGAACAGGGCCATAGTATGAGGTTTGTACCTCGGCGGGAAAGGGACCTCCTCCCAGATAGCTGGGTAGGGCTGGTTGATTCCCAGTTTCTTGAGCTGATCTTTGTGCTTCAAGGCGTCGAACTAGGCTTTCAACTCCCGCACTACCAACATCGGATTTTCAGTCAGAAGCGGGGCTACGAAGTGGTGCAGAGTTGGTTGTATCGTAACTCCAGCGGGAGGTAAGGCATTCTATGAGTGAGGAAGCGGAGGAACTGCTGACTCTTGATCTAGCGCAGGCTCTTGGCTCGGGTTGGATGGTGGTAAGTCCACCTCCACACGTATCTGAGTTGGCGGGACTGATGCTTGAGCCATGGCAGTCGCGTGCTGAGTTAGCATCATCTAGTGCATGTTCTCCATCATGGATTGTATTTATTTCAGAGATGTCTCCAGTATAGTGATGCGTTGTTCCGCGTTCCCTGACGGTGAAGCTTCCTCGCATTCATCTTTAACGGCGAAAACTCCCATCTCCCTGGGTGTTATTGAAGGATTAGTATAGGTCGTTGTAGAAGTCGACTCTACACTTTCTGCCTCTGATTCGGGGGCTTGGCAACCCCCAGCGTCAGAATCAGACGAGTACGAAGCTGGTTGCTGTGACCTTACACGGGTGTTTTGGAACACCCCAGCTTCAGTGTTCCTGAGGAGGTCTTCAAATCTTCTTCGGCTCGGAGGCCCTGAGGGATGACGTCTTGAGTTTGACCCTCCTCTAGGTATGTGTGAAGCCATGTTCACGGACGCATACGCGGGCTCTTCTTCCGGGAAAGACTGAGAGTAGCTCAATCGGTCAAAAATTGACCGTTTTGCTTTAGAACAGCAGCAGTCAATCACAATTTTATGACTATTACAACATTGCTCGCTAGGGGGCGTAATAGACATGTTGGAAGGTCCCCTCTCCTTACGCTTCTGGATTAGGTATTTGCGGAGGTCAGGAGGAGTAGCAACCTGAGCTTGCTTTACGTCGTGGGACTTTGCCTAGCATAATTTGGAGATTTGCTCAGAGTGGCGTAAGGCTGAAGAGGTCCTCAGTCGGCCGTCGGCTTCTCGCGTAATCCGGAGAGTAGGCAGATCGTTCCCTTGCTGGCGTAAAGGCCGAGTAGCTGAGTATTCGCCTGCTTGCTTCCCCTCACGGAGATTACAGCGCTCATCTGGTTTATCGTAGAGGTCAGATGTTGTCTTACGCGTAGAGCGTGATCTGTACCTCCGATTTGGCGTTGGGGCACCATCGGAAGTTTTGTCTGTACCGCACGTAGCGGGAGACTGATTTCTGCGCGTAAAGCGCAGGGGATACTCCTGGGTTAGCGCTGAGGCTTTGCCCGAAGTTTTGTCTGTACCGCACGTAGCGGGAGACTGATTTCTACGCGTAGAGCATAGTGGATACTTCTGGGTCAGCGCTGAGGCTTTGCCCAAAGTTTTGTCTGTACCGCGCGTAGTGGGAGACTGAGTTTTACGTACAGGGCACGGAGGGAGCAATGCTACCACCTCATTGGTCGGAGAGATCGAAGAGATCGGAGAGTCCACAGGAATGGTAGAGGATGTCTTGGGCATCTACACTTTGTGCAGCTTCCTGTTATCTTGGACGGAGAGAGAGTAAGAGCTACCCCTGATTCGAAGCATGTCTTCGTAGGCAGACTGGTCGAACTGGACGACCAGTGTCTTCTTCACAGATCCCACGGATACCGCATCGTGTTGAGCAATTGCTTCCTCATCAGAAGAGAAAGATGTCCCTAGCAGAGTCATCATCTAGTTTGTGGTATTAAACGAAAGAAAGAAGATGTATTCAATATGGGGTTTACACAGAACCCGCCTTCTTTGGTTTATAAACAAACTTGTACAATTTGATCCTATACGAGGATATGGGAGTATAATTTATTTAATCTGGGTAAATATTGCTATAGGTGTCTGATCTGCAGTCGATCACTTTAGCCTTGGACCACACGATGTTGAAGAAGTGCCGTAGAAGACAGGAAGCAGCTTCGAAGGTTGCAGGAGAGGGTGGATGGACGATGCCAAAGTCATCGATCCCTACTCTTTGCCTGAGCTCCGGGTGCTCTCTCTCTCTCTCTCTCTCTCTCGGGTTCGATCTTCCAATTTTTGTCGACCTGGTTCGATCTTCAAGTTTAAAGTTTTTTGACCTTGTTCCTCATTGATAGAGGTCTCTATTTATAGAGTTTTAGTGACAGTGACCACTCCGTCGGTGTAACAACCGAGGAGTGGAAAGTGCAGCACCCTTTTACATAACGGTTAAAGTAACCAATGCCTACGTATAGATGATCTTTTGAATGAGCGTGTGACGCGGGTCCAACTAAGGGACACAACGAGTACAATTGCTACGAAGATCACGGCATAAAAGCCACGTAGGTAGGTATCCATTGTGTAGAAGAGGTTGACATAGAAGCCAAATATCTGTCAACATGGCATAGAAGCCAAATAGTTATCAAACCGACATAGAAGCCGAACAGGCATAGAAGCCGAACAGGCGTAGAAGCCGAACAGGCGTAGAAGCCGAGTGGTCGTAGAGACCGAACAGGCATTGAAGTCGAGTGGTCGTAGAGGTCGAACAGGCATAGAAGCCGAAGGGGCACAGAGGCCGAGCAGGCATAGAAGCCGAAGGGGCACAAAGGCCGAGCAGGCGTAGAAGCCGAATGAGCACAAATGGTGGATGGGCGTAGAAGCCGCTGCATACCGTGCCACAGTGCTGATGTAGACGTCTTAGCCGGAATTACGGCTTTTGAAGATATAATCAAATCTCTTGCATTAAATACCGAGATTTGCCACCACCCTATGCATTAAATATGGAGGCGTGTTCTTTGACGGTCTGCAACCCTTTCTGCGCATCAGTCGCAGAGACGTGCCTCGAGAAACTGTCACCGCTCTGTGCATTAGGTGAAAAGACGTGCCTTGAATCCCGTACGGAGTGCAGCTTTTGGTGTAGCAGGCGGTTTGTCTATTGCAGAACGTAAATAGCTCGCATTTTTCCTATGTAAAATAAGGCAGCGTATCCCTTTGTGCTTGAAGAAAAGCAGTTTATGCGAAGGGGATGGTGGTATTTGACAGCCTGGGTGGCAGTGCAGTGCCATCATTATAGCCGTCGCTTGGGTAGTCGAGCCGTATCCCTTTGCCAGAAGTCCAGACGTCAGGTTCATTGCAGGCTCTGACATGTTCATTGCAGGATCTGACAGGTTCACTTCGGGGAATACGAAGCGTCTCTTGTACACCTAAACGCTGCGTATGAAAGGGGAGGAGTTTTACGCCCTAGAGGCGATGAAGCACCATGTTTTACGCTGAAGCGGCTTGGACGTACTGCCTTACGTGGATGTTCCTTTGAGCTTTTATGTTTTACGCTCTGTTCTAGCGGAAAAGGCTCTGTTGCACGCTTGATGGCTCTTAAGGCCTCTGCTTATGCTGCTTTGCACTGATATGCCGCGTATAGTCATCCGACGTATTTTTTATGCTTCTACAGCTGCCTCATGTTTAACTCCTTCTGCGTGAAAATGTACTTCAAGCTTTTGTGGTCTGTGAAGATCTCCAGACGCTCTCCGTACAAATAATGTTTCCACAATTTCAGAGCGAAGATGACTGCTGCCAACTCTAAATCATGGGTAGGATAGTTCTTTTTATGATGACGCAATTGCCTAGATGCATAGGCAATCACTTTTCCATTCTACTAAAGAACACAACCCAAACCTTTCTCCAATGCATCACTATAAATAGTGAAACCTCCAGATCCTGATGGCAACATCAAAATAGGAGCAGACGTCAACCTCTTCTTCCACTCCTCAAAAGCAACCTGGCAATCTTCCGTCCAAAAAAACTCAATATCCTTCTTTGTGAGTCTGGTCATCGGCTCGGCAATCCTCAAAAAATCTTGCACAAACTTCCTGTAGTAGCCTGCCAATCCCAAGAAACTTCAGATCTCTGCTACCTAACTCGGGGTCTTCCAAGATTCCACTGCTGCGATATTCTTTGGATCCACTAAAATATCATCACCAGTCACAACATGCCCCAAGAACTCCACCTTGTCCAAGAAAAACTCATATTTGGACAACTTCCTATATAGCTTCTCCTTCCTCAGCACATCCAACACAATCCTCAAATTCTCCTCATGCTCCTCCGATGTCTTCGAATATATGAGTATGTCATCGTTGAATACCACCATGAACTTGTCAAGGTACTGATGGAACACTTTGTTCATCAAGTTCATAAATACCGCCGGTACATTAGTCAAACCAAACGGAATCACCATAAACTCGTACTGACCATACTGAGTTCTAAAAGCAATCTTTGATATGTCCTCCGGCTTCACCTTCACTAGATGGTAGCCTGATCTCAAGTCTATCTTAGAAAATATCTTTGCACCACTCAACTGGACAAACAGATCATCAATCCGTGGCAAAGGATACTTATTCTTGATAGTGAGAATATTCAAAGCCCTGTAATCAATGCGCATGCACACCGATCCATCCTTTTTTGGTACAAATAATATCGGGGCTCTCTATGGTGAAGAACTCGATCTGATAAACCCCTTATCCTGCAATTCGTTTACCTACTTCTTCAACTCGACCAGCTCGTTGTTGTTTACTCTATAGACATGCTACAAAATCGGTTCTGTACCTGGCACAAAGTCTATAAAAAAATTCAACATCTAGATCTGGTGGCAAACCTGGCAATTCCTCAGGAAACACTTCCAAGAACTCTGCTATCCACGGATGCGACAACTCCTTATCTTCTACCATAGCTCCACAAATAATGCCTTCTTCCTGCTCTGCAGCTCCTTTAGCAAACTCGAACTCTAGCTTTCCTGACGGACCAAACAAAACTCTGCCTCCTCTACAATCTATGCTCGTATGGTGCCTACTCAACCAATCCATCCCGAGTACAATGTCGTAGCTCGAAAGTGACATTACAAGTAGACACACACTCAACTCTCGGCCTCCCAAAGTAACTCTTCGATCCTTGTAAATATTATTAACCAGGATAATGCCTTCCCAGGTTATGATCTTGCAAGTCCTAAGCAAAGACTTAGCTACCAAACTATGCTTTAGAGCAAAAGAAACAGATACAAAACTATGGAAAGCACCACTATCAAACAAAGCTAAAGCTGAAATGGAATCAAGAAGAATAGAACCTACGATGACATCTCTTATGGTTCATCCTCCTCAACAGTCATAGCAAACGCTCATCCCTGACATGCACCTCCCTGCTGCTGATGCTGGATAAAATGCTGCTGCTGTATCAAAAGTGGTCCCCTCGGCTGTGCTACAGGTGGTCTCATCTGTGCCCTCGGAACTGAAACTGCTCCCTGAACTGCACGACGAGGACACTCCTTCAATTGATGCCCTTCAGTACCACAATACAAACAAACTCCCAACCTCCTCCTGTAAACTTTCCAGATGTGGCCGGGCTTCTTACAGTAGTGGCATAGATCTTGCTGTAACTATCTCTGCTACTGTGGTGCCTGGTGAAAAGGCACCTTAGCTGAAGTCTGGTTCTTTTGTGGCTACTGGAAAGGTCTGGACTGGAAATAAGGACGTTTTATAGATACTGTACTGCCGTTGGCCCCCAGAAAAGAATTATGGTCTCTTTTGGGCTTTAAACCCAACTCTCACTCAATCTTGCATGCCTCTGCAAGTATCTCCGAGTATGTCCTATAAAAAGACAGAATGAGAATCTTTACTTCCCAGTTTAGACCCTCATAGAAACGAATAGCTCGAACCTCCGACTCTCTCACCAAATACTCTGCAAATCGGCTTAACCTGCCGAACTCTGCAGCGTACTCCTCCATAGATATGCTCCCCTGAATGAGACTCTCAAACTACCTCCCTAAGTCTAGCCTGTCTACCCGGGCAAAAAACTTCTTCTTGAAGAGGTCCTTGAATACCTCCCAAGATTGTCCTGCATCAACCAGAACCGGCTCATTCCTGAACCACGTACAAGCGACGTCGAATAGTTGAAGTCCAACCACCTCAACCTTCAGATCCTCAGAAATACGGGATACCCTCATAAAACGCTCAATATCCTTGAACCAATCATCAGCATAGACGATGCTCTTCGTCCCCTTAAAAACCCAAGGCTCAAGTTTATTGAAGTCCTGAATGTTGCCTGGCCGAACTTGAGCAACCTGAGGAACATCTTGCTGCTGGACCAGAACTCCTCTCTCTACTACAGCATGAGCAAGCTGATGAGCACTTTCGATGCCCTGCCGTAGAACGTCGGTCTGCCTCTGATGTGCCTTTGACTGAGCCCTCTGTGCCTCGAGCATCTCATGAAATAGTGTAAGCAGCTGTGTCACCTCTGCTGGCACAAGAGGTGGAGGTAGAAGCCCCTCAAATATAACTGGTACAGTCCTCTGAGTAGGTGGTGGACCTCCGAAAGCAGCTGATACTCCAATCACCGAAGAAGTGACTGGTGCAGGCCCTTGTGATGTCGCAGACCTCTCAGAAGCTGTTCCCCCTGCTGCGATCTAGTCTTAGGCGATATCCTAAGACAAAGCGAAAGAAAGAATCAATATGGCACAAGATGTAAGACATTCGAGCAAAGGACAGATTAAGAGATCAAGTATCAATATCAAAAGTGAATAGTTGAATCAAAAGAATTTTCCTAGGTGTGATTGAATATCTCAGCCTATATCCTATCGCAGGCTCGTAGTAGTACAACTAAATTATCGCACTACCACGATATCGCATACTTTGCGAAGCTAGACCTGCATGGGCCACCACTAAAAATGTGTCACGATCCGCACCCGATATAGGGGTACAAGTCAGAAACAACGCCCAGCCTACGCCACAGAATCGACGATATAACGCTGTCTGGGTAATCTATCTAATAATATAATAAACCACCAACAATGCCAATATACTCAATCACTAATCTAAGATGGAAAGCATGAATGAGATAAAGAGTAGAATAGTCATAATACAACTCATGAGTCTAAAATAATATATCAATGAGTCTGAAAGAAATAACAAAATAAGCTGGAGACAAAATCAGTACAAAAAATAATAAGAAGCTACTACTCCTGGGTCAATTGTCTCAGTTGGGATAAGTCAATCCTGAGCCAGGGTCTCAGACTCTAAACCCACAACATCCTGAGGTCCATAATAGGTAGGGTACCACTCCTCAGTGTCATCTTAAAAAATATATCCAGTCAGAAAAGGAGTAGAGTACATCTCTAACAGCAGTTCTAATCAATAATAAAAACTATGTAATAGTAAATAGATGTTAATATACAAGATGCACAATAGATACAAAAGATATATACCATAAGGAAATATTAGAAATAATACAATAATGAGCAATATGTCAATGTACAAGAATACTAATGTCTAAGTGTGTGAGTACTAGCTTTAATATATGATCAGCTTGGGAACTTGATACAAGATACAAGATTTATGGCCTGGCTAATCATACGTGCGGTGTATGATTAACAATATTCAAGATACAATATGGATATGATCACATATCTACACTACATACTCCCCACCCCAACTGGTATAATAGATCCAACCATGGTATGCTATGGCACAGGATTCCCCAAGAAGATAGTTAGTCTTCCCGAGAATCAGTGTCTGTACATGTACAAGATAACCAATAAAACCAGACTTACATAAGATACACCAAATACCAAGGAATAATATCTCATGACTAGATCCGGATATACCAATCCGTATAACCATCGTATCAAGAAAAATATGGATATCTATACTAGATACAATGAATATAGAGGATATCATAAATAAGAAACTATCAGGGAATATACTGGCCTGAAGTCCAATGAATAGTCTCACTGATATCTGATACGGTGCCTCGAAGACCTAGACATGGATTACAACATCAATACAAGGTTCCGGGAAGAAAATAAGTTAAACTAGTCAACTTCTAGGTCAATAAGTCAATTCTAAGTCAAAAGTCAACTACGGCCAAACTATGGTCAACTATCTATTTCTAGGTTGCACAAATCTAACACAAATATTGTGTCAAGATACTAAAGTCTAAGCCATAGAAACCACATCTTAAATGTTAGGATACCGTATCTCCGGATACGTAAATTCCAAGGTAAAATATCACTATATATATATATATATCAAACAATTATTTATAATAATATATAATCATAATTACAACATTAATTAGGTATCGTGGTTTTGAACCAACTTGGTATCACAATATTAAATCAAATCTTGGTACCCAAACTCAATACCTTGGGTATCCCCAATTACCTTGGTTCCTCAAGGTAATTTCCAATACCTTGTTATATTAACTACCTATAATATACATAATACATATATACTACACTAATATATTATACATACACAATAATAAATTAGAAATTTAGGAGATACAACCATATATGTATTAATACTAATATATATATATATATATATATATATATATATATATATATATATATACTCCTATATATATAAAACTGCCCAACTGTCACTAAAAACCATTCTGCTGTTACTGAAAGCTGCTGATATATAAATATATTGCTGTTTTAGTGATAGTTTTCTGTACTGTCGCTAAAAAACTGTCACATAAACCCAGATAAGCTGCTGATACGCTGCTGTTTCAGCAACAGTTTTTCTGAACTGTCGCTTGCTGTTGTCGTTGTAACCTGTTGTTGCTGCCCTTCAGCGACAATGCTGCTGCTACTGTCGTAAATTAGCTGCTGCTACTGATGTGATGTTTTGCTGCTGCTGTCGTCTATTGGCTGCTGCCGTCGCTGATTAGCTGCTCCTGTTTTCACTAATAGTATATATATATATATATATATATATATATATATATATATATATATATATATATAATATAACACACACACACACACACACACACACACACACACACATATATATATATATATATATATATATATATATATATATATATATATATATCACCCTCAAAGTATATAAATACATCTATAAACATAATAACTAATAACTATACATACACCCCTTCCTAGTATTATGTAAATAAATACTATATAGCAACAATACACACACATAAATATATTGATAATTATACATATATGTATATATATATATATATATATATATATATATATATATATATATATATATATATATATATATATATATATATATATATATATATATATAATCATATAATATCTATATATAAATATAAATATCCATTTAAATATACATATATATATACATGCTACAATATGTATGTACTTAGACAATATCACCTATAATCAACATAGTACCATATATATGTATTGTTACAGCCATATAGAATATATGTACCTAACAAACACATATAATAATAATAACAAACATATATATATTGTAACAACATATATACATATTTACACATAACACATATACTATAACATATATATATATATACATGTAGAAGAATGGCTACATAATATATACACATATAGTACATACATAATACATAGGTCTAAGATACAAGAAGCATAATTATATATACTATAATATATATATAATATCTATATATATATGTACAAATACAATCTTCATGAATTAAGAGCACAAGAATTAGATCTACATATAATTACACAGCATATGGAGAGTATCACACCGTATCCCACTAGATCTAGGATACGCATGTGACACGAGTCCACCACACATCCAATTGTACCCCGAAGGACACAAACAAGTCACATATATTATTTATGAATAATACGAAGAGTCAAATATAGATCTACGTGTCCGTGTCAAAATGTGACATGTACAAAGTCACGTATCGGAGGGAAAAACTCTCAAATCAATATGTATCACCAAACTGTTGGGATACGACCTACACATACCCAATTGTGGACAAGACACTAGCCCAAACACATAAACATATGCCAAATTGATCTATAGGATCAATTGACACACACAAACATTATCAATCTTAAAATTCCCCTAAAATTGATACCAAAAGCACCATAACTTTCTCAATAGGCCTCCTATGAACACAAAACCAAATTCTATGGGTAGCCTATGCATATGGGTTGATTTTCCATATTTAAATCTCAGATTTAGAAACTAATTTAAGGGAAAAAATTTAATTGTACCTATTGGGAGATGGATTCCCAATTAAACCTCCAATTGAGATAAAATTATCTCTAACTTGTAGATCCTTGCTCCTCTTTGTAGATCCTTGCTTCCTCTTTCTAGATCCTTGCTTCTCAAGCCTACAATGGTGATTTGGGAAGGAATTGGATTAAAATTTGGTAGGGAAATGAAATAGGAATGAAGGAATTTGGTTGAGGGAAATTCTAGATCTAGTTTTGGAATGAAAAAAGGAGAGAGAATTCCCTCCCCCCTTTATAAATTGGCCGGCCCCTATTTCCCCTTCCTCAAGCTACAATAAAATATCCATTATACCCCTTGGGGCATCTCATGAAGAAATAATTAAGGAAGGAAGCTTCTAGTCTAATAATTTAATTAATTTAATCCATCTCCTTAACAATGGGCTTTCTAAATGGGCTAAATTCTACCAATTAATTCTTGTTGGTCCATGGATCTAAACTAACTATTTAGGTCCACTAACACAAGTCCAAATTAAATAATTAACATCTAACAATAATTAAATATTACAACAAATAATTATTTATCAAGCACAATATTTATTTAAATAAAAAATTACTAAAATATCCTTTCCTAGAAAATGTGGTAGTGACACTAGGTCCCCACCTGACAGGGATGCTATTTGGGTAATAGTGGATCGACTCACAAAAGTTGTACGCTTTCTTTCTTTCAGGATTGGCTAGTTCACATAATAGTTAGACAAGATGTACATAAGATATTTTGTTAGACTACATGGGGTACCAGGTAGCATAGTTTCAGATAGAGATTTCAGATTTACTTTTCACTTTTGGCAAAGTCTTCAAAAGAGCCTAGGCACCTACCTGAAGTTCAGTATGACTTATCACCCCCAAACAGATGATCATTCGGAGCGTACGATCCAGACTCTAAAAGATATGCTTCAATCATATACCCTTGACTTTGGTGGTTCGTGGAAGGATCATCTACACTTGGTCAAATTCTCTTACAATAACAGTTTCCAGGCCAGTATCCAAATGGCACCCTTCGAGGCACTGTATGGTAGGAAGTGCAGATGCGTTGTGGCTTAGGATAATTTTGGCGAAAGACAATTGCTTGGTTCCGAGATGATAGCCCAGAAAATAGAAGTAGTCAAGCAAGTCCTGAAGCATCTTCAAGTAGCACAAGATCACCAGCGTAATTGGGCCATTTTGTATCGGCGACCTCTTGAGTTTTCTGTCAGCGACTATGTATTCCTTCAGTTTTTATCTATCTGCGGATTCATCAGGTTTGGTGTATGGGGAAAGCTTAGTCCGTGGTACATAGGTCCGTTCGATATTTTTGAGCGAGTAGAAGATGTTGACTATCGTCATGCTTTTCTGTCACCACTTCATGAGATATAAAATATTTTTCATGTATCCCAGCTACGATAGTTTATACCGGATACAAGCCATGTCCTAGATCATTCAGAATTAGTTGTTGGTACCGACTAATTGTAAGAGGAGAGGCATGTATCCATTTTGGACCGAAGAGAAAATATTTAAGAATCGAACCTTTCATTTAGTACTATTTGCTTGGGGGCATCACTCACCGGACGATTCAACTTGGGAACGCTAGGATGATATCCGATCTTGATACCCGTATCTGTTTAACTCGTGAGATATACTTGTTCATATATCCCGTACCCTCATCTTGTCTTGTACATGCTTGCCTTGTTCTAGATTTATGAATAGTGTTAACCACCATTGATATATAACCCCTCTTTCTCTCTCTTCACCATTCTTTCACTTTTTTCCTCTATTTTTTCTCTTTTCCTTTACTCTCTCCTCCTCCCTAGCCGAGAGAAGCCCAGGCCGGTCCCCCTCCCATTTTCCTTAGTAGGGGTAGTAGTTAGTAGTGGTTTTAGGCAAGTACATCTTGCCAGTGAGGAATAACTTATACTTTTATATTATTGTGAATCTATTATATTTTATTAGCCTTTATTGTGCTCTATGAACTCCTCTACATGTTTACTTCTAAGTATTTTTTTTGTTTTGATAGCTTGGTTGGACTAGATCTACATTCTAGAGTTTTTATGATTTTGATATCTTAAAACTTGTCATTTTCTAAAATTAGTTGTTCAATGTCACGACCCGCACCCGGAATTTGGGCATGAGTCGTGGGTACGTCCAGCCTACGCCGCAGCATCGGCGGTAGAACGCTGTCTATGTCTCAATATATAATATATCCTGTCAATAGTCTCAACTCCGCACGGAGGACAAAGATAATAATCCACAGTTCTATGATATACTCAATCACAAGCTATAAAAAATAATGGCACGATGGGAATAGAAAAAAGTTCTAATAAAAACAACCACAATAATCCAACTCAAATCCTGGGTCTAAATGACCTCACAAAGTCACAAAATAATAAATACAACTCAGTCTCAGTCTAAAACAATAAATGCAGAAAAATAATCTAAGAACAGCCAGGTACGTTCTCCTTTAGGCTAGGCAACTCCTCTGGGGTTTCTGGAGTGAAATCTTCCTCTAATCCTGGGCCGTAATGAGTGGGGCAAAGATTCTCCAGGTCCTCTGAAAAATGTTATCCAGTCAGGATTGGAGTGAAGCACAAGCACTAACAGCAGTTTCATTAAATTGACAAAATCTATAAACAGTGTAAGAAATACAATATGGAAATAAATGCTGGAAATATAAATACTGGAGAAAAATGGAAATAGGCAATAGAGCATCTAGCAATGAACAATAAATAGTGAATGCTAGACAATAAGTAGTGAATGCTGGAACAGGTGAATCTGAATAAAGTAGACATCTAGCTAAGTGTTTGAATTATCAGTTTATTATGTGATCGGCTTGGGACTTGATCAGGCTGGTTATATATAATTAACTATGATTCTTGTAGGTCAGGCTAACCATATGGTTAGCTATGATGCATGTAGTGGTCAGGTTAATAATATATAACAGCTATGATGCATGTAAGATGGTCAGGCCGCACCCAACGTGAGAAGTGGGGTGAGCTATGATGCATGTAAAAGATTTGGATATGATCACATAATCTACTAATAGTTCCCCATCCCCCAGTTAGCACGATGGATTCCAATCACGACTCCTCATGATGGGGATCTAGGGTGCTAACCCGTGTATCCATAGTGTCGGAATCAAGTATGTAATACACTACAATTTATAGAAGTAATCAACAATGAAAACTGTCAGAGAATGTACTCGCCTGTGGTCCTGAGCAAAGTGTGAGGATCGCTGTCCAAACTGAAATCACAATCACCTAAAATATCAAATATTCATGTCAAAAAGTGTTTTGAAGAGGTTCACATGCAAACCTAATTCTATGCTAGGCACAGGGTCGTTTCTAGGTCTTTGGTGAGCTGTCTAGGCCAAACTTAACTATACTAGTCATTGCCAATTATATTAACTACTGCTAATATATCCATAATTACTTGTAGATATTTCCACACTAACTAACATTATACACCTAGCTAATAGTTTAACTTAGGGTATATAAGTATCTATATTTAGGAAACAAGTAACTTCTTACCTTACTACCTCAACTCTCATACACACCAAGCCATCCTATATAATCCACTGCAATGTGTTCCCTCTGATGCACACAAATCAGTGTTTTTACACTG
This sequence comes from Iris macrosiphon, assembly GCA_036927795.1. NCBI lineage: Eukaryota > Viridiplantae > Streptophyta > Magnoliopsida > Asparagales > Iridaceae > Iris > Iris macrosiphon. Next base: position 105,036,943 of record JAYESA010000007.1, on the reverse strand, counting down.
ATACACCTTGATACTTACCTACAGATCCATGGTGATCTTACCTACAGATGCTAAGCCACCTAATACTCTTCCCTCTGTTCTCAGTTGGGAACAACCCTTACTAACATCACCATAAAATTCTAGAACCAACACACACACACAGGCACTTCACACCAATACAACACACACACAGGTCTAAATAGTTTTCCCCCAACTAATTCCCTCAACTAACCACTCAAGAGTCGCTACTGTAGCATATCTAACTTCCCACACATCTGCAGACCTGCAGTTCAAGACTTGGTGTCTGCTGCTAGTGCAGTTGTTGCTGCTACTGATACACACTGCCACAGTTTCTGAAATTACAACTACCTACACACAGAACTACTCCTTGCACTCAGACACACACAGATATTTAAAACACATATATGTGCACTGCTCTTCACAAAAATTTCTCATCAGGTATCTAACTCCACGGTTCACTGAGACACATACACATACACATCATTCAACTCTGCATATACACTTGCACTTACACACACAGATACACTATTTCACTCACAAGTTACTGAATACACTGATACATAATTTCCCCCAATGCTGCTTGGATGCTGGTACACTACATATTGCACAATAACACCCAGATATTGATACTCAGAACCTTAAACCCAACTGATACAAAATACACAGAAATTTCTGCATACTGAGATTAATACACTGCCACACATATACCTCCACACACATTGATCACTGAGTTCTAAACTCACATAGGCAGGCTGGGTTGAATTACTGGTACAAACACATACATTGTAGTTCTCAGACACAGGCCTAATATAAATTCACAGTCATTGAAACTCCCATTCACTGCTCATGCCTACACATATAACTCACAGATTTCCCTCCCCTGCACACTGATAACTACTGATACGATAATTTAAACCCTTACAGTTACATTCTGACACTTAAAGACACATGTATGTGAACCCTTCACTGAACATCATACACACACACACACACTGGAACAAAGATACTGCTACTCTCCCTGCACCAATACACAACTCACACACTCTCTGAATCACTCACTAACACACTGATTTGCACACAGACACTCACAAAATACACAGGCACTCATCTCACACTGCTCACATACAGGTATCTGACCGCAACCTGGAACACACTAGAACTACACTGAACTGCACCCCAACACACATCTACACAGTTTGGTTCTTCATTCCCAGCCTACACAAAATTCTTCCTACACAACCACTATCACACAGGTAAACTAATACCCTGAAATTCATATAGGTACACATTTCTAGCTGATACACACACTAAAATCTGGAATCCCCAAACCCAACTCCAACCTTTAAACTGTGCTGCTAACAGTTAACACACAGACTCTAAAACCCGACTGCTCACAGAACTTTCCCCATCGATGTATTCCCTCTACAAATCACACACATATCTACATACATAGATATATATATATATATATATATATATATATATATATATATATATACATCATACATCAAAATAGATAATATTAGAGTAGATTAGATGGGTAATTCCTCCTGTGAAACATTTCACCAAACACATGATGTGCAAAAATGAAAACCACACTAAGAACTCCTGAAAACCCAAAACAAAACCCTAAATCAATATCTAACCTACACGTAGGAGGGTGAAATCAGTCTATAAGCAACCACCTAGGGTTAGGGTTCACGAAAATTGGGGAAAACAAATATTGGGGACACTTAAACCTTAGTTCAAACCCTAAAATCGAAACTACACAGTAGGGGGTTTCCTAATGGTCAACAATCAACAGAAAAACAGAATAAAAAGAATTAAAATTCGGATTTACCTATAGGGATGGGTTCTCCAATGGAAGTTCTCCTTCCCCAAGGTTCCTTGACCCAAACTCCCTGCTTCTCTTTGCTTTGGAGGAGGAAAATGGAAACCTAGGGCTTAAATTCCGAATTTGGGGTAAGGGAGATGGCTTTCTTGATGGAGGCTAGGGTTTCTTCTTTCTACATGAAGAAAAGAGGGTTCCCTTTTATAATAAACCAAGTTAGGGTTTCTAATGTATAGTTTTAGGTTAAACCCCAAGGTTAGGTCATGTATAACCTAATTAACTAAGGTTTAGTCAGTCTAGGGTTTGAGGGTTCACCCTAAAATTTGAATTCTAGGGTTTCTCTAGAATTAGGTTTTCAAATTATGGCTTCACTAAAGCTAGGTCATGACTTAGGGTTTCACTCTAGGGTTAGTCCTAATGGAAGATTCTAGGGTTTGACCTAAATCCAGTATCACTAACAATATAAATAGTTTATAAACTCAGCAGATCAATTAAATACATAATTATTCAAAATAATAAAATTACACAAATGCCCTTATCTAAAAATATGGCAGTGACAAGTCTACCCTCCTAAAAGAAATTTCGTCCTCGAAATTTGGACTGAACAGAACAAGAATAAATCAGAAAAGGAAATATACCTCAAGTCTAGAAGAGATACGGGTATAGCTCACGCATTTCGTCCTCTCTCTCCCACGTCGACTCCCCTGGAGTGTGATGTCTCCATGCAACACGAACCAAAGAAATAGTTTGGTTCCGCAACACCTTCTCTCTGCGGTCCAAGATCTCTACGGGCTGCTCAGGGTAGCTGAGCGTCGGACCAACCTCAATCTCTGAGTGATCAAGTACGTGACTAGGGTCTGCCACGTACCGTCTCAGCTGCGACACGTGGAACACATCATGCACTCCCTCTAATACAGGCGGCAAGTCTAGTCTATACGCCACTGCACCTACCCTTGCAAGAATAACGAAGGGTCCGATGTAGCGTGGGCTAAGCTTTCCGCCTCCACCAAAACGAATCGTTCCATGCGTCGGAGAAATCCGTAGGAATACTAGATCGCCAACCTAAAATAAAACAGTCTCAACACGCAGTCTAAACAAACAACACAACCAAAAAATAACAATCTATACCTGAAACTCAAGGGGTCTACGGTGGCTGTCGGCCCAATGCCGCTGTCTGTCCTGCACCACTCGCAGTCTGTCTCTGATGAGTTTTACTTTTTCTGCTGCATCCACGACCATTTCTGGTCCTAGCAAGGCTCTCTCTCCAACGTCGTCCCAAGATAACGGTGTACGATACCTCCTTCCATAAAGAGCCTCAAATGGTGACATCTCGATGCTGGCCTGATAGCTGTTGTTGTAAGCAAACTCTACCAGGTGCAGATGATCCTCCCAAGAACCTCCGAGATCTAGAACACAAGTACGTAGCATATCCTCGAGAGTCTGAATAGTCCGCTCAGACTGCCCGTCTGTCTGGGGGTGATATGCGGTACTGAACTTGAGCTGAGTGCCCAAGCTAGCCTGCAGACTCCTCCAGAAGTGGGAAGTGAAACGACTATCCCGATCCAAGACGATGCTCACAGGAACTCCATGAAGTCTAACAATCTGTCGCACGTACATCTCTGCTAGCCTCTCTGTCGACGTGCCCACCTTGAAAGGTAAGAAATGGGCTGATTTGGTCAACCTGTCCACGATGACCCAAATCGCGTCCTTCCCTCCTGGAGAACGTGGAAGCCCTGAAACAAAATCCATGGTCACGTGCTCCCATTTCCATTCTGGAATCGGTAAAGGTTGAAGCAATCCACCTGGCCTTTGCCGGTCTGCCTTTACCTGCTAGCACACTAGACACCGAGATACGAAGCGTGCTACCTCGCGCTTCATTCCATACCACCATACGTGCTCTCTCAAGTCTCGATACATCTTGTTGGCACCGGGATGCATCGAGTACTGAGAGCGGTGTGCCTCCTGCAAAACCTCTTCGCGCAGCTCCCCGCTCGGCACACACATCCTCATGCCGTACCGTAAGGAACCATCATCTGCGATAGTAAAGTCGTCCGACAATCCTATCTGAACCTGTGCTCTGATACTCCTCAGAGCCTCATCATCGTACTGCGCAGCTCTGATCCTGTCCATCAGCTCGGACTGTATCTGCAATCCCCACATCTGAATCTCAGTACCGGGAACTAACACTTCAATCTCCAAGCTCTCCAAATCGGCCAACAAATGTCTATCTGTCGTCAAGTACATAGCCATCGGATACCTGCTCAAGGTATCGGCGACTACGTTGGCTTTTCCTGGGTGGTACTGTAATGAGATGTCAAAGTCCTTCATCAACTCTAACCACCTCCTCTGCCTCATGTTCAGCTCCTTCTATGTGAATACGTACTTCAAGCTCTTGTGGTCTGTAAAGATCTCCACACGCTCTCCGTACAGGTAATGTTTCCACAGCTTTAGAGCGAAGATAACTGCTGCCAATTCCAAATCGTGGGTGGGGTAGTTCTTTTCATGAGGGCGTAGCTGCCTGGAAGCATAGGCAATTACCTTCCCGTGCTGCTGGAGAACACATCCCAGCCCTTTCCCTGAAGCATCACTGTAGATGGTGAAACCACCTGTCCCTGCTGGCAACGTCAAAATTGGAGCTGTTGTCAACCTCTTCTTCAGTTCATCAAATACAGCCTGGCACTCCTCCGTCCAGACAAAATCTACATCCTTCCTAGTCAATCTGGTCATTGGCGCTGCAATTCTGGAGAAGTCTTGTACAAACCTCCTGTAGTATCCTGCTAGCCCGAGAAAACTCCTGATCTCAGCTACCGAACTGGGGGTAGCCCACGACTCCACTGCCTCTATCTTCTGTGGGTTAACCGAGATTCCGTCACCCGATACCACATGCCCAAGGAATTCGACTTTGTCAAGGAAGAATTCACACTTAGAGAGTTTCTCGTACAGCTTCTCCCTCCTGAGAGTCTCTAAGACCAACCTCAGGTGCTCTTCGTGCTCCTCCGGGGTCTTGGAATACACAAGAATATCGTCGATGAACACCACTACGAACTTGTCAAGGTACTGATGGAACACCTTGTTCATCAGGTTCATGAATACTGCCGGTGCATTGGTTAAACCAAATGGCATCACCATGAACTCAAACTGGCCGTATCTGGTCCGAAAAGCTATCTTCGGCGTATCCTCCCTCTTTACCTTCACCTGGTGATAGTCTGATCTCAAATCTATCTTTGAAAATACCCTCGCCCCGTTTAACTGATCGAAAAGATCATCTATCCTCGACAGCGGGTACTTGTTCTTGATAGTGATATTGTTCAAAGCTCTATAATCAATGCACATGCGCACCGTGCCGTCCTTCTTCGGTAAGAACAATACCGGAGCTCCCCATGGTGATGAACTGGATTTGATGAAACCTTTGTCCTGCAGCTCCTCGACTTGCTTCTTCAGTTCTGCCAGCTCACTGTTGTTGACTCTATAGACATATTGTGAAATGGGCTCCGCTCCAGGAACCAAGTCTATAGAGAATTCAACATCTCTGTCTGGCGGCAAGCCTGGCAACTCCTCTGGAAATACATCCAGGAACTCCGCTATCAGAGGATGTGGCAACTCCTCTTCTTCTGCCCTGGCTCCGCAAAATGTGCTTCCGCTCTATTCCGCTGCCCCTCTGACAACCTCAAACTCCAGCTCTCCTGGTGGTCTAAATAATACTCTGCCTCTATAACAATCTATAGTAGCATGATGCCTACTCAACCAGTCCATTCCGAGTACAATATCATACCCCGAAAGTGGCATGACAAGTAAGCTCACGCTTAACTCTCGGCCTCCTACTGACACTCTCCGGTCCTTGCAGTGATCACGGACTAGGATAATACCTCCACCAGTCATGATCTTGCAAGTCCTAGCTAATGGTTCTGTGTCTAAATGATGTCGAAGTGCATAAGATACAGACACAAAGCTATGGGAAGCGCCAGAGTCGAATAAGGTAAATGCGGGAATACAATCGAGAAGAACCGAACCTGTGATCAAGTCTCCTGCTGGCTCGATCTCCTCGACTGCCATGGCGTACGCTCGCCCCTGGGGTACACCTCTCTGCTGCTGGTGCTGGGCAAACTTCTGATGTTGTGGTGGAAGTGGTCCCCTCTGTTGTTGGCCTCCTGGTACGGTAGGTACCCTGTCTGATCCTCTCTGGGCGGCTGCTCCACCCTGGCCTGAACGAAAGGTAGGACAATCCTTCAGCTGGTGTGTCGTCGATCCGCAGGACAGACATGAGCCCAATCTCTTCCTGCAGATATCTCTAGTATGTCCCATTTTCCCGCAGTACGCACACTGGATGGCGGGCTGAGTCTGTCTCTGTTGCTGCTGCTGGACCTGTCCTCGGGCTGGTTCCTGGTGCTGCTGCTGAAAGGGTCTCTACTGTTGCTGCTGAAAGTGTGGACGCTTGCCCGGTCCCGTACTACTGTTTGCTCCTCCGGAACCATCGCGTCCCCTCTTGGGCCTGAGGCCCAAGTCGTCCTCGGCTACTTGGGCATCCATCAATATGCCCTCGTAGGTAGCTGTACGACGTCCCGACGTGCAAGACTTGATCTCCCTTGTCAGCCCCTTTCTAAATTTCCGGGCCCTGTCCCCCGGATCTCTAATCATCGATGGCGCGAAGCGGCTCAGGCGGGAAAACTCTGCGGCATACTCGTCGACGGACGAGCTCCCCTGGGCTAAGTCATGGAACTGACTCTCCAAAGCTCCCAGGGCGACATCAGGAAAGAACTTTTCTTTGAAGAGTTCCTTGAAATCCTCCCAAGTGAGTCCCCTGCGCAAGAGTCTTGGCTCCGTGCGAAACTACGTCAAGGCAATGTCGAACATCTGGCTGCCAGTGGCCTCGATCTGGAGGGCCTCCGGAAGCTGTGCCAAGCGCAAGTTTCTCTCGATGTCCTCTAGCCAATCATCGGCGTAGAGTATCCCTTCTGTCCCCTTGAATTCCCGAGGCATCATCCTCTTGAAATCCACAATAGTGCCCGGCCTCTGATGGTACTGATCAGGACGCTGCTGCTGCTGAGTGACCCTCTCCACAGCCTGGAGGGCCACTTGGTGAGCATTCTCCATGTTCACCCTCATCATCTCTGTCTGGGCCTGATGTGCCTCAGCCTGCACTCTCTGGGCCTCTGCCGACGTCCTCTGGGCATCGACCATGCCCTGAATCAAGGCGAACATCTGGGCCCCATCGACGGGCACACCTCCTGGATGCTGAACTGGTGGTGGTGGTGGTGGAGGACCCCCGAATGCTGCAGACACTCCCATATGTACTGGAGATGTAGGAGGTGCTGTGGATGTCTGTCCGGCAGGGCGAGAGGTGGCAGACCTCTCTGAATCTGCTGCTCCGAGTCTCTGGGACCTCCTCGGCGGTATCCTGAAGACAGATCGAAAGATTTAATTAAGGCAATAGATACGATATCATCAAGGAAGGACAGTAAATTTCCAAGGAAAAATCAGTAAGAGTAGTATCATAAGAATTCAGAATTCCCTAATTATGATTGAGCATAACCTCGGCCTAATTCCTATTTCCTAAAACAGGCTCGTAGTAATACTCTAAGCGAGCACCACTACGATATCGCTCTAATGCGAATCTAGGACTCGACCTACATGGGCCACCACTAAAAACGTGTCACGACCCGCACCCGGAATTTGGGCATGAGTCGTGGGTACGTCCAGCCTACGCCGTAGCATCGGCGGTAGAACGCTGTCTAGGTCTCAACATATAATATATCCTGTCAATAGTCTCAACTCCGCACGGAGGACAAAGATAATAATCCACAGTTCTATGATATACTCAACCACAAGCTATAAAAAATAATGGCACGATGGAAATAGAAAAGAGTTCTAATAAAAACAACCACAATAATCCAACTCAAATCCTGGGTCTAAATGATCTCACAAAGTCACAAAATAATAAATACAACTCAGTCTCAGTCTAAAACAATAAATGCAGAAAAATAATCTAAGAACAGCCAGGTACGTTCTCCTCTAGGCAAGGCAACTCCTCTGGGGTTTCTGGAGTGAAATCTCCCTCTAATCCTGGGCCGTAATGAGTGGGGCAAAGATCCTCCAGGTCCTCTGAAAAATATTATCCAGTCAGGATTGGAGCGAAGCACAAGCACTAACAGCAGTTTCATTAAATTGACAAAATCTATAAACAGTGTAAGAAATACAAGATGGAAATAAATGCTAGAAATATAAATACTGGAGAAAAATGGAAATAGGCAATAGAGCATCTAGCAATGAACAATAAATAGTGAATGCTAGACAATAAGTAGTGAATGCTGGAACAGGTGAATCTGAATAAAGTAGACATCTAGCTAAGTGTTTGAATTATCAGTTTATTATGTGATCGGCTTGGGACTTGATCAGGCTGGTTATATATGATTAACTATGATTCTTGTAGGTCAGGCTAACCATATGGTTAGCTATGATGCATGTAGTGGTCAGGTTAATCATATATAACAGCTATGATGCATGTAAGATGGTCAGGCCGCACCCAACGTGAGAAGTGGGGTGAGCTATGATGCATGTAAAAGATTTGGATATGATCACATAATCTACTAATAGTTCCCCATCCCCCAGTTAGCACGATGGATTCCAATCACGACTCCTCATGATGGGGATCTAGGGTGCTAACCCGTGTATCCATAGTGTCAGAATCAAGTATGTAATACACTATAATTTATAGAAGTAATCAACAATAAAAACTGTCAGAGAATGTACTCGCCTGTGGTCCTAAGCAAAGTGTGAGGATCGCTGTCCAAACTGAAATCACAATCACCTAAAATATCAAATATTCATGTCAAAAAGTGTTTTGAAGAGGTTCACATGCAAACCTAATTCTATGCTAGGCACAGGGTCGTTTCTAGGTCTTTGGTGAGCTGTCTAGGCCAAACTTAACTATACTAGTCATTGCCAATTATATTAACTACTGCTAATATATCCATAATTACTTGTAGATATTTCCACACTAACTAACATTATACACCTAGCTAATAGTTTAACTTAGGGTATATAAGTATCTATTATTTAGGAAACAAGTAACTTCTTACCTTACTACCTCAACTCTCATACACACCAAGCCATCCTATATAATCCACTGTAATGTGTTCCCTCTGATACAAACAAATCAGTGTTTTTACACTGATACACCTTGATACTTACCTACAGATCCATGGTGATCTTACCTACAGATGCTAAGCCACCTAATACTCTTCCCTCTGTTCTCAGTTGGGAACAACCCTTACTAACATCACCATAAAATTCTAGAACCAACACACACACACAGGAACTTTACACCAATACAACACACACACAGGTCTAAACAGTTTTCCCCCAACTAATTCCCTCAACTAACCACTCAAAATTCGCTACTGTAGCATATCTAACTTCCCACACATCTGCAGACCTGCAGTTCAAGACTTGGTGTCTGCTGCTAGTGCAGTTGTTGCTGCTACTGATACACACTGCCACAGTTTCTAAAATTACAACTACCTACACACAGAACTACTCCTTGCACTCAGACACACACAGATATTTAAAACACACATATGTGCACTGCTCTTCACAGAAATTTCTTATCAGGTATCTAACTCCACGGTTCACTGAGACACATACACATACACATCATTCAACTCTGCATATACACTTGCACTTACACACACAGATACACTATTTCACTCACAAGTTACTGAATACACTGATACATAATTTCCCCCAATGCTGCTTGGATGCTGGTACACTACATATTGCACAATAACACCCAGATATTGATACTCAGAACCTTAAACCCAACTGATACAAAATACACAGAAATTTCTGCATACTGAGATTAATACACTGCCACACATATACCTCCACACACATTGATCACTGAGTTCTAAACACACATAGGCAGGCTGGGTTGAATTACTGGTACAAACACATACATTGTAGTTCTCAGACACAGGCCTAATATAAATTCACAGTCATTGAAACTCCCATTCACTGCTCATGCCTACACATATAACTCACAGATTTCCCTCCCCTGCACACTGATAACTACTGATACTCTAATTTAAACCCTTACAGTTACATTCTGACACTTAAAGACACATGTATGTGAACCCTTCACTGAACATCATACACACACACACATACTAGAACAAAGACACTGCTACTCTCCCTGCACCAATACACAACTCACACACTCTCTGAATCACTCACTAACACACTGATTTGCACACAGACACTCACAAAATATACAGGCACTCATCTCACACTGCTCACACACAGGTATCTGACTGCAACCTGGAACACACTAGAACTACACTGAACTGCACCCCAACACACATCTACACAGTTTGGTTCTTCATTCCCAGCCTACACAGAATTCTCCCTACACAACCACTATCACACAGGTAAACTAATACCCTGAAATTCATACAGGTACACATTTCTAGTTGATACACACACTGAAATCTGGAATCCCCAAACCCAACTCCAACCTTTAAACTGTGCTGCTCACAGTTAACACACAGACTCTAAAACCCGACTGCTCACAGAACTTTCCCCATCGATGTATTCCCTCTACAAATCACACACATATCTACATACATAGATATATATATATATATACATCATACATCAAAATAGATAATATTAGAGTAGATTAGATGGGTAATTCCTCCTGTGAAACATTTCACCAAACACATGATGTGCAAAAACGAAAACCACACTAAGAACTCCTGAAAACCCAAAACAAAACCCTAAATCAATATCTAACCTACACGTAGGAGGGTGAAATCAGTCTATAAGCAACCACCTAGGGTTAGGGTTCACGAAAATTGGGGAAAACAAATATTGGGGACACTTAAACCTTAGTTCAAACCCTAAAATCGAAACTACACAGTAGGGGGTTTCCTAATGGTCAACAATCAACAGAAAAACAGAATAAAAAGAATTAAAATTCGGATTTACCTATAGAGATGGGTTCTCAAATGGAAGTTCTCCTTCCCCAAGGTTCCTTGACCCAAACTCCCTGCTTCTCTTTGCTTTGGAGGAGGAAAATGGAAACCTAGGGCTTAAATTCCGAATTTGGGGTGAGGGAGATGGCTTTCTTGATGGAGGCTAGGGTTTCTTCTTTCTACATGAAGAAAAGAGGGTTCCCTTTTATAATAAACTAAGTTAGGGTTTCTAATATATAGTTTTAGGTTAAACCCCCAGGTTAGGTCATGTATAACCTAATTAACTAAGGTTTAGTCAGTCCAGGGTTTGAGGGTTCACCCTAAAATTTGAATTCTAGGGTTTCTCTAGAATTAGGTTTTCAAATTAGGCTTCACTAAAGCTAGGTCATGACTTAGGGTTTCACTCTAGGGTTAGTCCTAATGGAAGATTCTAGGGTTTGACCTAAATCCAATATCACTAACAATATAAATAGTTTATAAACTCAGCAGATCAATTAAATACATAATTATTCAAAATAGTAAAATTACACAAATGCCCTTATCTGGAAATGTGGCAGTGACATTCTATGTTAGAGATAATCTGATTTCAAGTGGCTTAGAACTTCACTTCTCTAGATTTGGGATGGAAACGAGAATTTCATGGTAGAAATAGATTTTAGACTTGGAGCTTTTCCATGACTGAAAGTTATTGTTCTGGGACGAAAGAGCCCCATGCGGCCTTCTTGGCATGTGGCCTGGACTCCTCGCTCCAAACTCAGTATGCGACCAACTTGTGGACGCATAACTGAATTTGTACATGTGTCCCTTGGACAATCGCATGAAACTTAAACGAAAGAAATTTCTCTAAGTTCCTGTTTCCATACGGCCAGAGGAGCATGCGGCCGAGTCCTCAATGCGGCCCTGAGCTATACGTCCCTTCTTCCAATACATGACTGAGCGCTGCCTTAGCATGGTTTTCTCTGATTTTATCTTTTCCTTTTCTGACACACTTTATTAGCCAGTCACATCGGTCACTTTCCTGACACGCTTTATTGGCCAGTTACATTAGTCACTTGTTTATTCCCTGTCACTCAACCCTTGTTCTGAGAAGTAGACCTTATTTTGACCCATGCGGCCAGCTTCCTGCATACGGCCAGCTTCTTGCATGCGGCCAGCTTCACCCATGCGGCCAGCTTCCTACATGCGGCCAGTTTCTTGCCTACGGATAGCTCATCTCTTGCACTTCTAGCACTTATAGTAGAATATTTTTCTTTGTTATATGTTCTCTTATGGATTATTTACTCCGTGTGCTTGGCCCAAATAGTTAAATTCATATGATGCATATTATTTCAAAATGGCTTATAACCTAGATACTATACTAACCAGAATATGGAATATAATGGCACTGTTAAAAAGAGAACTCCCGGCACCTGACTTGTACTGAATGAACTTGATCCCTGACTCTAAATATATGACATGTACTGAGAAATCGGATAGTGGCTCAGCGTAGCTCACTCCGGACATGCTAGAATCTTCTAAACTGATATGCTTATACGGATAAGATAATTTTCGTGGTTGATTGTTTGTCCCCATCCTGATTGTACTTGTCAAGCTATTGTCCAGTCTTGTATAATGTCTAAGACAGATTTTTAGATACCACCATCAGGAATCCTTGATAACTTGCCTAAGTTAATAACTAGAATAATTATCTATAAGCATCTAGAGATATTTTTTGGCTACATGCAATTTCGGTATCCCAGCAATACCTGATGGATTTGGAACTCTCCGTCGAGAGGGGCACACTTCTACCACACCGTCGAGTGTTACAATCTACCAGTAAAATACTATATACTTAAATTAATCTATGTTATGTATCCTTACGTCTGGATAACCCGGATAGTCTGCAGGAAATATGGGTTTATAGAATCTCAACTATATTTGTTAGTAACCAGGATTGTGATATCCTAGTTAGTTAATGGTAGTAACTCGTAGGTCATGATTGGCCATGATTGCATATTTTTTATTCTTGTCTTGTCTTGGATCATCCAGCTACTAATACTAAACTGTACATGTTATTGATTCGTTAAACTGCTTATTTACATATTGCTCTTATTTATATTTTCTTATGCTATTGAATGTTTACATGCCAATTTTAGTTTCTAAGTTGGCTCCCATATGGTACTTGTTGTTTTTGGGGTCTGACCCCACTAGTTTTGTATGGCCAGATTTTGGAGCAACACCACAGGATCTTTCGTACTTTTCGTCTCCATATGTTGAACACCAGGAACACCCCAGGACTTGAGTGTGTTTCTTCTTCATCACCCACCTATTTTTGGGGTTTGACCCTACTGGTTTTGGTATTTGACATTCTAGCATGTGGGCCTACATGTAAAGCATATTCTAGACTATAGCTAGAGGTGATCATGTAATATTGTACTCTCCTAGTTCTTTATTTTTGGTAACTAGCTTCATGATCATCTCTGTATGTATAGTTTGGGACGCCTTACTATTATATGTTTGGTGATTATGCTTCTTGTAACTTATTGCTTTCTTGAGATTGAGACAACTAGGACTCTTAACCCAGGAATGCATGTTGGATTGTAGAGTAAACCCTCACATGTCTAGACAGTCGTGACTGTATCTCGGGGTATGGAGTACTCTAGTGTACGTTGATGGCTTTGTTTGCCCCCGTTCTCCAATATTCTTGTTCTAGGGCGTGACAATTTAATGAAAGAGAGTAAGAGGAGGGAGCTTAGGGATTAGGTTCAGCTTCCCCTAGGTACTTCTAGGGGGGTGATGTTTCAAATGAGAGAATGAGTGGTTGTGATGTGTTCGAGTTTGAATAGAAGGTTGGGATAGATTGTAGGCACATTTTGGTGTAAAGTGCCATGCAAAAAGAGAGAGAGAAACTGTATGACCATTCAACCCTCACCAAAATGGGTTTTTTTTATTTGTTCCAACAAATAGGAGGTGGACACCTAGCTAATCATTTACGCAAAGGTCCCTAATAGTTTAGATTTTGCACAAAGAAAAGAATTTGGATTTGATGTGGATATAAGTCATATTTGGATTGTTATAGTAGGAAAAAATTGTGTGTGGTATTTTGTATGAGCCATGAGAGTGTGTGTGTGTGGGTTTGGGTTGGTATTTGGTCTAGTTTTGGGTTAGGTTGAGTCGGTTGTCCTAAAAAAATTAAAAATTGTGTCATAGATATTATTTAATAAATTGGAGATCTCAATCGGGGGTGACACAAGTATCATGGACATTGTAAACTTGGAATAGATTATCGTCATATATTGGGTTGCAAGAAACGGGTCGAGATTGTGTCTCCAATTTTGATTGGAACGGACATAGGTGCAAAGTTTAGGTTTAAAATTAGATTATTTTTGATAAATGTTGTTCGATTAAAATGAAGCACAAGAGAGGATATTTATAAGTGACACAAAAGTCAGAATGAAAGACTGATACGTCTAGGTCAAGGATGTAAAATTTGTTTGAAGGCAAAATCTAGAGTAGCGCTCTAAATATCGAAGCAATGGCAAGGTGCACCTAGTAAATTAAATTAAATGAGGTAAATTATAACTTCATTATCTAATTCAAAATAAACCTTAAATAAATCATAATCCTAGATTTGGGTCAGAGGGGTTTATAGTTGCCTACAAGCCGTTGCTACTTTGTAGTATTTTAATAATGTATAGGATCACGAGATTGTTGAAATCGTAACTAAAATTTTTGTACAAAGTCCCGTATAGAAATGTTAAGCATCCTCTCTCTCTCTCTCTCTCTCTCTCTCTCTCTCTCTCTCTCTCTCTGCAAACCCAGTCAGTGCACGCGCGCGGCCAAGAACGACGGAGCGGTAGGCATGGGAGAAGAGAGACGTTGAGGAGGAGAAGGATAGGCGGGGGCACCGGAGGAGCCGATAGTGGAGCAGTGGGGGGGGGGGGGGCTGAGGCGACGACGTAGGAGAAGGATGAGGCGGCGGCGGAGAAGAAGAGGGTGGAAGGTGGCGACGGATGGGAAAGAAGGGTAGTAGCGGAGCCGGCATCGTTCTCGGTCGCGCGCGTGTACCGGTTGTGCACACGCACGTGCCAAATAGTTTTTTCGAATAAAAAATTCGATAGCATTTTCAAGTAGCTAAAACCAACACATAACATAACAAAAGGAATGCAAGTGTTCTACTACAAAGCTGCTTCGTGGAGGATCATTGGGGATATTGTGGGCTGTTGATTTTGATGAACAGAGTTCATGACCTGGATAGCTCGGTCGACATGCTCATATTGATACCAATAGAGATCGCATGCATGTGCGATATTTAATGCTTCAATAAATGTGTACTTCTAAACCCTAAATCTAAAGTATAGTTTAGATTTATATACTTGTTTAAAGCATGCTTGTAATAAGAGATTTACTTGTGTATGACGTGCTTTGAGTAACAGATTTAAAATCGAGCCGGTTCATGAGATGAACAATACGGATTCGTATGGGGTCGAAGATCGATTGTGTCTCATGGGATGAGTGCAGTGACTGGATAGATTAGATTTTTACCTATACCGATCCGAAGATGGTTCAAAGTAAATCATGCTCAATGCGACAGATCTACGCATCCAATGCATGGTACATAATCAAATGGGTTCATGTCAAATGGCCCAGCATAGCGCATATGAAAAGCTTTGAACTATTGTTTCCGGCGCCGATACGTATCCTTTACTTGCCAACCTTACTTAATGGAGTCATGTAGTCTTACTTCTTTTCAAAAAGGTAGCTGCAATATAGCAAGCATAGATTCTCAAAGGCTTTCCATAATTGCTTTTGATTCCACCGGGAAGTAGGGAATAAGTCAATATCCACCAGATATGCGTATGCATTCGTAAGGAAGTTGTTCAATACAAAGGAAGTTCAACTTGAGAAGCTATTAATTTGATTATGAAGATTAGATGGATTAATATTTTACTCCCTAGAGAAATTTCCATCGGCGCAGAAGCATACACCGATGACTTCATCATCGTGCAAGACATACACAGTGCGACTTTCTTGCTGATTACTGCAAAACCAGAACTTCTTGTCGTCAATTTGGACGTGATTTTCTACAAAGCATACATGTGCTCGGCTAAACCATCACGAAATCTGACAATCTTTATCCAAAAGTAGCAAGTGCTTCAAAAATGTGATCCGAGTAATTTACTGAAAAATTCCAATTGAGAGTTTACTGAATACTTAAAAACAAAATGTAAAACGCATGGCTTTATCCTCGTCGCACGTGTCATGTTATTTGCCCTTAAGATCACGACTCTCCTTGTGGCTAGAGATCGCTCTTATTCGTCCTAGTCATGAAGAACTAACTTTTCGCTCTCATACTTGTTGGATATGTTCTAACAAACCCATCGACGATTTCTGTAACACCAACCAATCAATATTCAAGAAGACCGCATGCATGTCCCACTTTCACTTTTGACTTACCTAACATTAGATCTTCTCCAAAAGCTTGTGTTGTACCATTGCAGAAATCTTTCACTCGCAAAGAGTCGTATTGAAACAAGCAACCGACGACTTTCAGAACTTGTCATAGACTAAAACGGTTAATGCATTGAGACATAAGGTGGAAACACAAGGGAGAGTGTTCAAACTTCAAGGCTTATGAGTTACTTGCGCATCAAGTTATGGTAACAGTAGTAAATTAGTTCGTCAACGTGGATAATTTTATAAGTCTTGTGGGTGGATTATGAGATATTGTTGGCTCTTGGCAACTTAAATTTCCTAGTTTTGTAAGTTTAGATAACGAGTGCATGTTGGCTTCCAAAAGCTTTTGTATAGACCAAACGGCTAAGAGGATCGGTCAATAGTGATTTCAGAACCACATTAGTTGATTATGCAATCAAGTATTAGTGGATAGAGATTCCAAAATATGGTTACCTAATCACCCGTCAATCAATTAAGTTTAACAAATCGCTATGATTATGTATTTAAAACAAACTTTTCTTATTCAATGTTCTTTACCAAAATCACATCTTAAAATAATTTGATTCACAAACAACCCTCCACCTCCAGCCTAGCAAATACACACTACTTAGAAACTGCGTATCAATGAGAAGAAGTATAACTTCTTTGGCTAGCCGAACGATCTCGGGATCAAACCAGGGAAGAGATGTGGGACAGTGGGTCCAAATGTCAAGTAACGCAGCGTGTACAAAGTCCTGTGCGTATCGTCGGGCATCTCAAAAAAAAATAAAAAATGGATGACGGATTGTAAGTAACTGATCAGCTAGGTACAAGTAACCTCCCAAAGCAGTTCTCTTTGGATATACATATGCATCACTGTTACATCACCTACTCCAGGGCAATTGTTGTGCAGTAACCCACGGGATGCGGAGAGATTGGCCGCCACTATTCGTCGCTGACTGTAAGATGACCAACAGGCTGTCCGTCGCCTATCTCATAACTTAAGTCATGTTGAACCCTAATTTCGATGATTCTTTGACCGAGTCCCCAAATTGTTGGAGTGAGTGAGGTTCCCAACCTATGTGGAGATTACCCCGGAGTGCGGCGAGCGCCATCCGTGTGTCGAAAAAGATCGAAAAGTGCATCGAGCGGAGTGTATTGAAACTTTTATGGTAACCAAATATTATATTGAATTTTCATCTTTTGTTTTAATTATATATTTATGATTGGATCTTTCATATATTAGCATTCCATGTAATTGGATTTCCAATTTATGGTAAGCTAATTTATGATTTGATTTCCATTGAATATAGTATTGAATGTAATTGGATTTCCATAAATATTTTTGGCTTCCATATATAGATTTTCATATGGAAACCCTAATTCATGCAAGGGTTTATATAAAGGCCCATGCAATATACAAAAAAATAAGAAAAAAATAAGAGAGGAAAAAATGTGGTAAGAGTGTCATTGCAACTTTGGAGAGGAGAAAGAAAGATTTGAGGCCGTTTCGGAGAAGAAGATAAATTTGGAGTATTTCTCATTGTTTTTTTTCTTCGTGGTTGTAATATATTTTCTATTCTAAAGAGTTGCGGTGATAAGTGTTGGATCGGTGAGGATCATGTAGAGGGTGTAATCTCTTTATTCCATTAGTGGAGGTTCTTCAGGGTTGGATTCCGATCGTCCCTTGGTTTTTTCCATCTGGGTTTTTATTTAAAAAAATTTGTGTCTGCGATTTATGTTTGGTATTTTTTGGTTTATGCGTTTTGCTCAATTCTCTCGCAGGTACTCTCTGGTTTGGAGAATGGTTTCCGCATTTTGTTTCCAACAGTGTGTTATCAGAGCCAGGTTCTAAAATTTTAGAAGGGTGTCAGGAGTTGACAAGTAAACCAGGAAGTAGAGATGGACGCGAAGTCAGTGTGCATGGTAAACCTAAACGGTACTATCACTACTGGAGGAGCAAGATAAAGGATATGCTATTTGTCAAGAAGTTGTATCTAATGGTATTTGCTTCCAAGAGGCCCAGTGACAAAGTTTGAGCATATACAAGTGCGTGGGTACATCAGAAAGTTTGTTGACGAGAACGTGTACAACCACGTTGCCAGTATTGAGCACGCGAGGACACCGTGGGATAAGCTGGAATCTTCGTATGCATAGAAGACCGGAGTAAATATATTATTCTTGATTCGGATGATGAGGGATCTGCGGTACAAAGATGGGGCATCCATTACGGATTATTTGAGTGAGTTCCAGGACGTGGTTAACCAACTATCCTTGATGGGAGTCAAGTTCGACGATGAGGTTCAGGGACTATGGTTGCTGTGTACATTGCTAGACTCGTAGGAGACCGTACAAGTGTCTATGATCACTTCTGCTCCGAAAGGCGTAGTCAGTATAGAGTTTGCCAAGAGAGGGGTACTGAATGAAGATATGCGGAGACGTTCTCACGGTACTTCATCCATATCCCACTCAAAGGCACTTGTTTCAAAGAGCCGCAGAAGGGGTAAAAGCAGGGGTCCAAGCTGTGGTGGAGACAAAAGCAGGGAAAGGTCCAAAGGTCGGTATGAGGACTCGGAGTATTATCATTGTGGCAAGAAGGGCCACATCAAGCGAAACTGTTTTGCTTGAAAGTGAGAGAATAAGTGCGACAAGGGAAAGTCGGGCGAGAACACTACAGCAGCGGCCTACACACATGGAGGCGATATGATCATTGTAAGTGATGCAGTAGTTATGAACCTCACATGCGATGACAACTCTTGGCTGGTGGACTAAGATGCTTCAGCGCACGTATCTCACAACTGGGCACTATTTGCTGCTTACACAACAGGCGACTGTGGAGTGTTGAAGATGGGCAATAGAGATGTGTCGAAGGTAGTTTCCATTGGAGATGTGCATTTGAGGATAAAGACGGGTATAGTTCTTGTTCTGAAAGATGTTCATCATGTCCATGATATCCGTTTCAACCTAGTGTCAGTTGAAAGGCTGGATGACGAGGGTTTCTTTAATCTCTTCAGGAACAGTCAGGGAAGCTTTCCAAAGGTTTGATGGTGATTGCCAGAGGAAGCAAGAGGTTCAGATTCTACTATATGGAAAGGAGTGCATAGGGGGCACATGAGGTGAACGCAACTACTGATGCGTCTACCGAGTTATGGCACAAGCAGCTCAGCCATATCACTGAAAAGGGGATGAGCTACTTGGTGAACAGGAAGTTTATTCCAGGACTTAAGACAACAAAGCTGGAGAGGTGCACGTATTGTTTGGAGGGGAAGCAAAATAGGGTATCTTTCTAAACTCACACATTCAAGGAAGCTAGCGTTGCTCGAGTTGATTCACTCGGATGTTTGCGGTCCTATGAAGGTAAAATCTATTGGTGGTGCCTCTCACTTTGTAACTTATATTGATGATTGTTCCAGGAAAGTTTGGGTCTATGCCTTAAAGAGCAAGGATCAGGTGATGCCCACTTTCAAGGAGTTTCAGGTCTCCGTTGAAAGGGATATTGGCCCAATTTTTATGTTGAGATTTTGAATATGGCTAATCGATTAAGTTTAGTATTATGGTAATCGATTAATCACTATAGTATCTTCTACTTAAACTCAGCATTATCTAGATATATAATATTTGCTTCTATATATTTTCTTATTTATCTAACATGTACTTGCGAAAAGCAATAAGCAACATCAGCAATAGACATATTCTATATGACGATGATCCAAAGACGGTGTTATACCAGAAGATTTTGTCCAACCACCTATTACTTATCTGGAGCCTCATACCCGGGGGTTCCGCTGACCGGGGTAGAGGGGGCACCGCCCCTCGTAGGAGTTTGGGGACGTAGTCCCCCAAAGGTATTCTGATTCCCAGATCGGGTTATCTTTGGTAAACTGCCGTCAAGGAAAAAAGCATTTTTAAGACAGTAGATTTTTCAGAAGTTTGGCATCATCAGTGCTCTTGGTTTTCATATGTAATTTGATATTTTATTTGAGTCTAGGACTTATGTACATCAAGTCGTACTGGCATAATGTCACGACCCACACCTTGGATTTGGGCATGAGTCATGAGTACGCCCAAGTTACGCCGCAGTGTCGGCGGTAGAATATTGTACAAAAAAGCCACAGGTATAATCTATAACTCACAACATATATACATCTTCATATTATACTCAATCACGGGCACTAGTTTAAATGAATACACCAAGATAATAATGAAATAATAGTCTTGATGTGGGTTCAATGAATCTTTCCAAAATCTAATATCCAAATACAATATTTAAAATACTTTAGAAAATTGTCGGAGAACAATCCAGTCCAAAATAACTAACAAAATCAACTACTACTAAACTGCTCCATTGTAGATGGTAACTGAGCTGCTAACTCTCCATGATCCTCCGGAAGGGCAAGATCAGGCTCTATTATGTCGCTTGCATACGCTCCATAATATGTAGAAATTTTATCCTCAATGTAGTCACCTAAAATTTTTATCCAGTCAGGAAAGGAATGAGTACATCATAGTGAAAACAGTTCCAACATATGGTAGAAGCTATAAGACAATAAATAGCAAGGAATATATTATAGCAACAAACTGAACTCATAATAAAGCAACTAGAATAACCAAATGCTGAAGTCTTGACATGGAAAACATATAGTACAATATCTCCAAGCAAAAAAAATAACTACAATGGATGAAAGAACATATAGGAACAACTACTCTATGTGATTTGAAATACCTTGTGGACATGTTAACGGCTAAGGGGTAATATCCGACAAACCACATGTGTCGTGCATGGCTGCTATTATTCTAGAAAGACCATAGGATAGAAAGGGTAGTTCACACGTCCACTAAGAATTTTTCCTCCCCATAATTACACATGGATTCCAAACCAGTCACGAAAAAATAACAATAATCCAAAACAGTCACATATCTCAAAATAAGAATCCATCATACTAATCCGTGTAACAAGTGTCAATGAATCAAATAATGAATACTAAGCATGCATTATAGAGACTATCAAGCACTGAAAGTTATCACGGAAATATACTCGTCTCTGGTCCTTAGCTGGTATAAATCGGTATCAAAGTCACAGTCCAAGTAGCCTATGTAATACAAATTTACCATGTCAAAAGATAATTTATTTTAATTTATTTAATTCTGGAATAATTACTCTAAAATCCTATTTTAATCTTATTATTTTGATTTTTAGGTCAATTCCTAAAAAATTTCAAAGAAACTAAATTTTATTAACTCGAGACTTATGGCACGCAAATAGAGGCGATCTGTTGACCAAAAAGTCAAGCAACACAAACTTGACTTTCATGAATGATTTTCTGCATATTTTAGCATAAAAAATATGCTGGAATTTATGGCTCGTCTGAATACAAATTCGTTTAGGAATTATTGCACATACCATATTCGTTTTGAGCAACGGTGGTTAATTTCTGACCTAGAAGTTCTACAGAATTAACAGTATAGAAATATTTTGAATTAAACTCTGAGAAAAATATATGTCAATAATCTCGAAATTAGTTTTCCGAAACTTCAAACGGTTCATGATTCTGATTCCTGGTTCTCAAGAATCGTAAAAATACTGAGACGCATCTATTTTTGGACATGCTGTGCTCTACGAATTTTCTAGAATTTAATATTCATAATTTCGGAAAATAATTTATATATTCAGAAAACTAACCTTAATATAGTTCTAATGCAAGAAACTAGACTACGTTTGGAGTCTAGACCTATGAGTAATGGCTTCTGGAAATAAAGGACACCCTAGATGGCAATTCTCCAAAATTCGGCTTACAGAAAAATACTATAAATTATAAAGTAACTATTATATATAGAGAGGAGAAAGGGAGCAGCCATGGCTCGGAGTGCACCACGTGACATCCATCCATACACTCCTGCTCGGATCAAACGGTCAAGGTTCGACCCGGCTTGGCTTGGCTGAGTCCGAGTCGGATTAGGACTCAGCTCTGCTCGGCTCGGCTAAGCGTCGGCTGGGTTGCACCCGCACCCACTCTCATGGTCGCTGACAAGCGGGCCCCACCCAGTTTGCTACGAGAGGCTGACGGGTGGGCCCCTGTTGGCTGACTGGGCACGATATTTATTTTTATGGGTTTTCTTTTTCAAAAAATAGTTTTTAATTCAGTTTTTCCTAATTAACTCAAAATAAATGCTAAAAATTTTCTGAAAATTTTAGAAAATATATTTGATTATTTAGAACCTAAAATAAAAAATTTAAATATTTTTAATTATGTTTGCCCCTAAAATAAATTCTTGCAAGTTCTAAAAAATTGTGTTACTAGTTTTTAATTAACCAAAAATTATGAAAAAATCCCAATAGCCCTAAATTATCCTAAAAATAATATTTAAGCTAGAATTTCAAGATACGGAGGTTACAAGTCTACCCTCCTAAAAAAAAATCGTCCTCGAAATTTAAGCTAGAACAAATACAAGAAGAAAATTACCTCATAGCACAAAAAGATAGGGGTAACGCTCTCTTATCTCATCTTCCCGCTCTCTAGTGGATTCACCGGGAGAATGATTCCTCCAAGGGACGCGAACCAAGAGAATTACTTGGTTACGAAGTACCTTATCTCTGAGGTCTAAGATCTTCACTGGCTTCTCCGGATAACGGAGGCTTGGTCCAACCTCAAGCTCCGAATGATCTAATACATGGCTAGGATCCGTCACGTATCATCTCAGCTAGGACACATGGAACACGTTGTGTACTGCTTCCAATGTAGGCGGTAAGGCAGGCGGTAAGGCTAGTCGATAAGCTACTACTCTGACCTTCTCCAGAATATTGAAAGGTTTGATGAATCTTGGACTAAGCTTTCCACCTCCACCAAAATGAATCATTCCACGTGTCGGAGAGAACCTTAAGAACACTAAGTCTCCAACCTCAAACTCAAGCGGTCTCCTGTAGCTATCGGCCCACTGCTTCTGTCTGTCCTGATCCACCCGAAGTCTCTCTCTAATCTGCTTCACCTTCTCTACAGCATCAACTACCATCTCTGGTCCCAAAAGTACTCTTTCTCCTACGTTATCCCAAGATAATGGAGTTCGGGATCTCCTACCGTAAAAAGCCTCGAAAGAAGACATCTCGATACTAGCCTGATAGCTATTGTTGTATGAAAACTCTACCAGGTGAAAATGATCCTCCCACGAGCCACCAAATCTAGTACACATGTCCGAAGCATATCCTCAAGCATCTGAATAGTCCTCTCTGACTGTCTATCCGTCTGAGGGTGGTAAGCAGTGCTAAATTTGAGTTGGGTACCCAAGCTAGCCTGCAAACTCCTCCAAAAGTGGGATATAAATCTACTATCCCGATCGGATACGATGCTTACTGGAACTCCATGTAACCTGATTATCTGTCTCACATATAAATTGGCGAGCTTCTCCGTGGACAATCCTACATTGAAAGGCAAAAAGTGGACTGATTTGGTCAGCTTGTCAACAATGACCCAAATCGCATCCTTTTCTCCTAGAGTGGGTAGAAGTCCGGAAACAAAATCCATCGTGATATGCTCACATTTTTACTCCGAAATTGGTAGTGGTTGTAACAATCCTCCTGCTCTCTGCCTTTCGACTTTGACCTGCTGGCACACTAAACATCTGGAGACAAAACATTCTACCTCCTACTTCATCCCATACAACCACACGTGTTTCCTCAGGTCCTTAAACATCTGGTTAGCTCACGGGTATATAGAATACTGAGAACGATGAGCCTCCTGCTTGATCTCTTTCCAGAGATCCCTGCTAGGCACACATAACCTAGTCTCATGCCTTAAAGAACTATCCTCAGCAACAGAGAAGTCATCCATCTATCCTGCCTATATTGGAGCTCTAAGGCTTCGCAGACCCTCATCCTGGTACTACGTCTCTCTGATCTTCTCCATCAATCCTGACTGAATCTGCATGCCGATCATCTGCGTCTTTACTGCTGGAATAATAAACTCAATACCCAGGCTATCCAATTCTGCTAACAAGTGATGATCCGTTGTCAAGTACATCGCTATTAGATATCTGTTCAAGGCATCGTGTCACGACCCGCACCCGGTTTAGGGGCACGAGAGCGTGGGTACGTCCAGCCTACGCCGCAGCATCGGCGATAGAACGCTGTCTAGGTCAAGTACTATCTAAACAATCTCACGCTAGTATCCAACTCCATAAGGAGACGTGGATATCATAAAATAAATCTAGAAATACTCAATCACAACTACAGCACGATAGGAAATGAAGAAATAAAAGAATACAGCACAAGTCTAATGATAACATACATACCTGCAATCCTTACTTCCAATCCCCAAGTGTCAGAAACCAGTCTACTAATGTCACAGTCTGGAAAAATATTTTCCAGTCAGGAAGGAGCAAAGTACATCTCTAAATAGCAGTTCTATATAAATGACATAAACTATGTAGCAGTTCTAGATGGAAACATACCAGATGCATGTATAAGTACGAGGAATGTACAATGAGAGAAGTACTGGAAATACTGTAAGTAAATGCAGGAAAAGAAACAATATGTCCATGAGTAAGAATTCTATGACTAAGTGTGTGAGTACTAGCTTTAATATGTGATCGGCTTGGGAACTTGATCAGGCTGGTTACATGTGATTAGCTATGATTCACGGAAGGTCAGGCTAACCGTTGGTTAGCTATGATGCATGGAGAGGTCAGGCTAATCACACGTAACAGCTATGAGGCATGGAGATGGTCAGGCCGCACCCGACGTGAGATGTGGGGTGAGCTATGATGCATGGATAGTTGGGTATGATCACATATCTACACTAAAATACTCCCCACCCCCGACTGGTATAGTAGATCCAATCATGGTACGCTATGACACGGGATTCCCTGGGAAGGTAGCAAATCTCCCCGGGAATTAGTGTCTGTACATTGCACAAGATATCAAGGAAACAAGTCTCGTACAAGCTACACCATGAATAAGGAATAACATCTCATGACGAGATCCGTGTATACCAATCCGTGTAACCATCGTGTCAAGATCATGGATATTTACACTAGATACAGTGAACATAGGAGATATCATAAATTAGAAACTAATCAGAGAATGTACTCGCCTTGGGTCCTTAGCTGGTAAAACCAATGTCCTGTTCCAGAGTATCCCCTGGGTAAACCAACAGTCCTATAAACATAACACAAGCAAACCACATTCGCATCAGATGCTACACTAACACAGTCAAAAAATACTGGTCTCAGGGCCATGTCAGGCAGGGCACTAGTCAACTAGGGTCATCTAGTAGGGACACGTATATAATATACATTACACTTATTATACTTACAATATTTATACATGCACCAATTTAAATGTATTTACAATATATATATATATATATCTTTTAAATACATATTTGATTTATACTAGTTGAACATTATATATGTATACTCATACATATGCAAAAATACCTTTTTAAAAATATATATATATAAATACTAAATTGATTACATATACTAGAAATACGTATTTACGTATATAAATCATTTCGAACTTATTTTGAACAATAATTTCAAATAAAAGTTTATTTATAAAAACTAGAATTTATGTAAAAGCTAATATTTTTCATTTATGGTAAAATCGGTCACCGATCCAAATAAACTAAATTTGAACTAATTTAGATTATTGAAACTATATTTTTTTAATTTAATAATGTAACCAAAAATTATTATTATTTTTACATATCAAAACCCTTTTAATTTGTTACATAAAAATAAGCTAATTACATAAACTAGCTAATTACATATTAATATAACCAAATTATATAAAATAACCAAATTATATGTACCAATTACATTAATTAAATTAATTATATAAAATAACTAATTATATATATATTTACAGATTATATAATTTAATTAACTAAATTATAATTTAACTATTACAATACACTAACTATTTATTGAACTTAAACTAATTCTATAAATTAATTCAACTAATTATAAATTAATTAAACAAATTATAAATTAATTAAATTGATTATTAATTAACTAAACTAATTAAATAACTAATTACATATGTTAACTTAACTAATATACCAAAATATTAACTTAACTAATTATCTTTACATATACTGATTTCAGAACAGAGAAAAGAAAAGGGGAAGAAGAGGCTCACTGCGGGGTTTCAGGCTGGGGTTTTCCGGCGAGGTCGGCCGGCCAGGGCGTCGGCGCGGCGGTTCGACGTGGAGCTCGAGGCAGCGGGCTCGGCGCTCGAGGGCAGCGGGCTCGAGCTCGAGGGGGCGGCTCGGCGCTCGAGGGCAGCGGCTTCGAGGAGACGTCGGCGCGGGATCTCGACGACGGCGGCGTCTGGTCGAGGAGGCGGGCTCGATGGTGAGGTGGTCCGAGGCGGCTCCAGCGGTGGTGGCAGCGAAGCTCGGTCGACGGATCCCAGGCGGTTCAACCCAGGGCAGCGACAGGGCGGCGACGGCGGCTTCGTTCCAGCGGCGGGCCACCGGCTTCAGCGGCGACGACGACGACGACGACTCCGGGCGGCGGCTTCGAGTCTAGGGTTAGGGTTCTGGGTTTTGTGTCGGGGTTGGGTCTGTGGATCGTGTCCGGGGCAGGACACGATGGGTGCTTTACTGCGGACGTGTCCGGGTTTGCCGGACACGGAGAAGCTGTGTACAGTGGTGGATGTGGAGGTGGTGTCCGGGTGTGTCGGATACGGAAAAGCTGGTTGTAAACTGTAAATCTGGACACAGGAAAAGAAATGGATATGGTGGGACACCCGGGGTCGGACCCGAGGCCATCACGGCTGACACGGTGATGCTGGACACACGGACACGAGCACACAAGAAAATGGTGGTGATGGCTTGTTGGCTTGGGAATTGTGGAGGCTAGTTAATAATTAGGAGATTAGGGTTTCTAGGGAAATGTGAGAATGAGAACCTAAATAGGGAGAAGGGTGTGGGATAAAGGGTTGCGGGTTGGCCCAACGAGGAATGGCCCAGAATTAAATATAAAGGGCTTTTCATGTGGGAAGAATGGGGGCGTGAATGGGAGACGGAAAACGATAAATTAAATAGAAAAGAAATTTAAGAAAAAATGTTTTTAAGAGGCTTTCGATTAGCTACTAATTAAACTCATTTTTTAAAATATTAGGAAGTATGTAATTCATTTATTTACTACCCCAATTAATTATAAAATTTTATTATGAAGAAACACTAGTCTTTTAATTAATTTTATCAAATAACTAACTTTATGATTTCAAGCCAATAGACATTTGAAACTAGAGAATATATATACATTATTATTTATTTATTTTTGTAATACATCGTCAATTAGGAAAAATGATTTTTATAAAGATTTTTAAATTACCTTCTAAAATCAAACATCGTTCAAATCAAATAAAAATTTTCAAGGAGAATTATTTTATAAAATTTGATATTTTAAAATAAATAAAAATCTAATTATTGTGGAAATTGGAAATCGGAGGTTACAAGTCTATCCACCTTAGAAAAATTTCGTCCTCGAAATTTTAGGGATGACTAGGATAGAAAAATTTTGTTGTTCATAATGATGAATATATCATTGAAGAAAATATTTCTATGAGGAAATATTTACCAAACAGAAGGAAACATGAAGAAAAGAAAATATGGTTTAAGACAGGAATAATTTGGAGGAATCATGGCTCGGCTTTGAATCCTCTAGAAGGTTTAGGTTTTGGGAAGTAGACACGATCACTAAAAACAGATAATTTGAATAATGCACGTTATCTTTTCAAAGTAACTAAACCAAGGAAGACCCAGTATATGAATGATATAGACATGAAAGTTTATAGCTAATTCGAAAGATACGGTCGACAATTTGATTTAAGAAACTTAAATACATCCTTCAGAATGTAACCAAGAGACATCTAATCGCCTTTCTTAATTTCTAGGAAAAGTAGTCTTACTACCATCTGAAAATCCTTCCTTTTATCCTTGTTCATTTTACTTTTCTCAACCTTGTGATTCATCATTAACTACTTTCTATAAAAGTTTCAAATTCCACAAACTTATTAGATTAGATCCTAGAATTTCTGAATCAAAAGCCTCATCATCAAATTCGAGTTTGTTTATCTTAGCATCAACTATACCTCGATTATTTCTTCGATTTCAAATGTTACTGTCATGGTCAAGATTTCAATTTAAATCACAACCTCAATATACCATGATCTTACTTTACGACCTTCAATTATATGATCCCATAATCAATTATATTAAAATCTTCTTTATCATGAGCTTCATTTCATTCCATATTTCTTTACCCGTATGTATAATGTCTCCGAATTTTGAACTAATATATATATATTTTTTTTTTTTTTATCCTCTGAATTTATTATCCCAATGTAAAAATTTTACTACTCAAATCCTCAATATTTTAATTGAATTCCAGTCGCATCATAACCTCCTCAAATTTTGAGTAAATAACTAAATACAAAATTTACTATCCAATCCCTCAATTGAAACCCAATCAATGCATATTTATAAAACTTAAAAACCTGCATCCCAAAATTTAACTTTAAAACTCATCAATCATCTAACTCAAATTCAATTGATGCTTATTCCAATCTAACTCCTCATCCCAAGAATTTAATTCGACACTATTCCATTTACGATATTTATTTTCTGATTTTCGTTTTCCTCAAATATGCACGATGCGATGCTTCCAGAATCTTCAATGCAACATTCGTAACATATAAAATTTCTATCTTGCAATCAAATAGATAAAATGATAATC
Organism: Iris macrosiphon; assembly: GCA_036927795.1. NCBI lineage: Eukaryota > Viridiplantae > Streptophyta > Magnoliopsida > Asparagales > Iridaceae > Iris > Iris macrosiphon. The sequence continues at coordinate 105,007,987 of JAYESA010000007.1, read as the reverse complement.
TCTCGAATTTCTCAAATTTTTAAATAATCAATTCAATCATATCAAGACCTCCTTAAAATTAATAAATCCTCAAATTTTTGGCTCTGTCAATTTCTTAATTCTCCCTTTAAGTAATTGTTTGCCCTCGAATTTCAATCATACCTTGATTATCATAAAATCAATGATCCATCAACTCCGTTATAACAACCCCTAGTTTCTTTATTTAATTTAATGCTCATCCACAAATTTAATCCTCTTGTCTCTTTTCGTCAGTCATAACCTCGTCATAGATCTTTGCTATGGTCAAAACCCAATGATCATGGTTTAAGAAAACTCTTCCTACAGCCATGTAATTTAAGAAAATATAGGTCATGTGTCTTTTGTCATGGTATTTCAGTCTCTGTTAGGGGGTACTACTAGTTATGTTCTAACAAAAAATCATGAATATAAACCACGTTACTAGGGAATCAATCAATCAAAAGACGAAAAAGAACATTAGGAAGGAAAAGAAAGAACCTGCTAACATATTACTTGTAGTGTCTACTATCTCTAACAACACTTAACTCTAGCACATTCACTAACTAATTCCTATTCATGTACACTGGTACCCATATCAACTAATCATATATTAATATTCATATCTCTCATCTACCAAAAATTAACTCTTAAAATAATCGTCAAGGTTTAACTTCCCGATCAACTAAAAAATGCATATACTTCCTCAAAATTAGATACTCCACATCGAATAAAATTTAATCACTTCTAAAATCTTTGTAGCCTTAACTATGTTTAGTGAATCAAATTTGAATCCTCAATAATTTAACAACATAAAATCTCAACTCCTTAAAAATTCTGAAAATTTAAAATTCATTTCCACCTTTTATTTTATAACTCCTCAATGTACATATTAGTGCTCACGGTCTCTGATACTCAAGGTGCACTCAATACCTCTATTGTCTAGAACTGTGTACTAAATTTGTACTGCCCGAATCACTTGCACTATTACCTCCAATGATCAAAGTTATCATCAACTGTGTTTTTCCTTCATGATTTCAATTATGTCAATTGGTATATCTTCTAATTATCAACACACAGAGTGCTTACTGTTATTAACGTCATCCTTGACTAATCCGCGATATAGAATCATTAGCACTTCTTGGTATTCTATCACTAGCTGCATTAATGGATTATCTCGTCAAGCTCATTAGACTCATGATCACCTGTATCCTCTATAACACTCATGTTTCTTTACTCTCATGGGTATGTGTATGGTTCCTCATCTCGATGGTTGTATATGTATTTCCTTCAATCCCTTAAAGCCTATTAAACTAATCCGTGATACGCTTCACAACTTCCATTACTAATCCTGATATTCCTCTACTTATGACATCTCATTAAACCCTTTATACATATACCTTTCTTTACCTTTAACCTTTCCGATATCAATCATCAAATTGGACATCATGCTCCATAAATCCTTAACACAATTCCCGGATGCTTAATCGTTTACATAGATCACTCAATTACATAATCATGATTATCCAGGACGGGTAATTGGCTCTGATACTAACTCTGAGAACTATCACTGATACTCTATACTCTCCTTAACTCTCAGTCTCTAATGACACTACTCCTAGAATCATTGGTACAAGGTACTATGCTAAGGGCTAACTCTAGATTAAAGCCTACTGCTCACATGTCCAACTAAGAAACACTGACAACTCACTAGCAACACAGTCAATACTAATACAAGACACAACAAAATTACAAGCCACTAATTATCATACTTAACAAGAAATCCTCAAGGAATAGGAGCTCAAAGACTGAATTGAGGACAGAAGGTATCTTTACTGCTAGTAAAGAAAGAAGTGGTGGAACAAAGTCCGGGAATAACAGAAATAGATAAGTCTTGAGATGATATTTTTAAGAACCAATTTAGGATACAACCTGATAATCATACACGTCTGTCTGAAATCATGACACTCAGAATCCTCGCCACGCCAGTAAGCATAGACGCGATAAACGACAGGTTCCATAACTAAGGTATGCGACTCTATAATCATGTCATCTAGAATCTTCGCCACGCCAACCGGTATGGCTGCGAAAGACCCTAAGCTTCATAACTATAGTATGTACACCCAAGTCAGGTCCCTACGTTCTCGTCACCACAGCTAATATGGCTGCGATAAATTCTAGGTTCCATAACCAAAGTAGACGTTTTACCTTCCTCACTGTCCTCATCAATATATGTCATCAGATGATACCATAAATCCTAGTCCGTAAAAATTCATCTCAATTTAAAATCAACTCAACAACGATACCAGGAATTAAAGTTAACAACTGGTCAACAAGAATCAAACTCAACAATGATACCGAGATTTTAAATTTTAAAACTGCTCAACAAGAATCAAGTTCAGTAACAACAAGCGAGAGCGGACGGAAACAAGGAAAGATTTAAATTGAAAATAAGATTCTCATGGGGTCATCCCAGGAAATCTTTCAAGAATTTGTGATTGAGTATCCTCTCTCATCCTAGTATCCTATGTCCTATATTCAATAGCAGGTACGCAGTAGTATAACAAGGACGCCACACTACTACGATATCGCACATCTCGCGAAGTCAGACCTGCATGGGCCACCACTAAAAACGTGTCACGACCCGCACCCGGTTTAGGGGCACGAGAGCGTGGGTACGTCCAGCCTACGCCGCAGCATCGGCGGTAGAACGCTGTCTAGGTCAAGTACTATCTAAACAATCTCACGCTAGTATCCAACTCCATAAGGAGACGTGGATATCATAAAATAAATCTAGAAATACTCAATCACAACTACAGCACGATAGGAAATGAAGAAATAAAAGAATACAGCACAAGTCTAATGATAACATACATACCTGCAATCCTTACTTCCAATCCCCAAGTGTCAGAAACCAGTCTACTAATGTCACAGTCTGGAAAAATATTTTCCAGTCAGGAAGGAGCAAAGTACATCTCTAAATAGCAGTTCTATATAAATGACATAAACTATGTAGCAGTTCTAGATGGAAACATACCAGATGCATGTATAAGTACGAGGAATGTACAATGAGAGAAGTACTGGAAATACTGTAAGTAAATGCAGGAAAAGAAACAATATGTCCATGAGTAAGAATTCTATGACTAAGTGTGTGAGTACTAGCTTTAATATGTGATCGGCTTGGGAACTTGATCAGGCTGGTTACATGTGATTAGCTATGATTCACGGAAGGTCAGGCTAACCGTTGGTTAGCTATGATGCATGGAGAGGTCAGGCTAATCACACGTAACAGCTATGAGGCATGGAGATGGTCAGGCCGCACCCGACGTGAGATGTGGGGTGAGCTATGATGCATGGATAGTTGGGTATGATCACATATCTACACTAAAATACTCCCCACCCCCGACTGGTATAGTAGATCCAATCATGGTACGCTATGACACGGGATTCCCTGGGAAGGTAGCAAATCTCCCCGGGAATTAGTGTCTGTACATTGCACAAGATATCAAGGAAACAAGTCTCGTACAAGCTACACCATGAATAAGGAATAACATCTCATGACGAGATCCGTGTATACCAATCCGTGTAACCATCGTGTCAAGATCATGGATATTTACACTAGATACAGTGAACATAGGAGATATCATAAATTAGAAACTAATCAGAGAATGTACTCGCCTTGGGTCCTTAGCTGGTAAAACCAATGTCCTGTTCCAGAGTATCCCCTGGGTAAACCAACAGTCCTATAAACATAACACAAGCAAACCACATTCGCATCAGATGCTACACTAACACAGTCAAAAAATACTGGTCTCAGGGCCATGTCAGGCAGGGCACTAGTCAACTAGGGTCATCTAGTAGGGACACGTATATAATATACATTACACTTATTATACTTACAATATTTATACATGCACCAATTTAAATGTATTTACAATATATATATATATATATCTTTTAAATACATATTTGATTTATACTAGTTGAACATTATATATGTATACTCATACATATGCAAAAATACCTTTTTAAAAATATATATATATAAATACTAAATTGATTACATATACTAGAAATACGTATTTACGTATATAAATCATTTCGAACTTATTTTGAACAATAATTTCAAATAAAAGTTTATTTATAAAAACTAGAATTTATGTAAAAGCTAATATTTTTCATTTATGGTAAAATCGGTCACCGATCCAAATAAACTAAATTTGAACTAATTTAGATTATTGAAACTATATTTTTTTAATTTAATAATGTAACCAAAAATTATTATTATTTTTACATATCAAAACCCTTTTAATTTGTTACATAAAAATAAGCTAATTACATAAACTAGCTAATTACATATTAATATAACCAAATTATATAAAATAACCAAATTATATGTACCAATTACATTAATTAAATTAATTATATAAAATAACTAATTATATATATATTTACAGATTATATAATTTAATTAACTAAATTATAATTTAACTATTACAATACACTAACTATTTATTGAACTTAAACTAATTCTATAAATTAATTCAACTAATTATAAATTAATTAAACAAATTATAAATTAATTAAATTGATTATTAATTAACTAAACTAATTAAATAACTAATTACATATGTTAACTTAACTAATATACCAAAATATTAACTTAACTAATTATCTTTACATATACTAATTTCAGAACAGAGAAAAGAAAAGGGGAAGAAGAGGCTCACTGCGGGGTTTCAGGCTGGGGTTTTCCGGCGAGGTCGGCCGGCCAGGGCGTCGGCGCGGCGGTTCGACGTGGAGCTCGAGGCAGCGGGCTCGGCGCTCGAGGGCAGCGGGCTCGAGCTCGAGGGGGCGGCTCGGCGCTCGAGGGCAGCGGCTTCGAGGAGACGTCGGCGCGGGATCTCGACGACGGCGGCGTCTGGTCGAGGAGGCGGGCTCGATGGTGAGGTGGTCCGAGGCGGCTCCAGCGGTGGTGGCAGCGAAGCTCGGTCGACGGATCCCAGGCGGTTCAACCCAGGGCAGCGACAGGGCGGCGACGGCGGCTTCGTTCCAGCGGCGGGCCACCGGCTTCAGCGGCGACGACGACGACGACGACGACTCCGGGCGGCGGCTTCGAGTCTAGGGTTAGGGTTCTGGGTTTTGTGTCGGGGTTGGGTCTGTGGATCGTGTCCGGGGCAGGACACGATGGGTGCTTTACTGCGGACGTGTCCGGGTTTGCCGGACACGGAGAAGCTGTGTACAGTGGTGGATGTGGAGGTGGTGTCCGGGTGTGTCGGATACGGAAAAGCTGGTTGTAAACTGTAAATCTGGACACAGGAAAAGAAATGGATATGGTGGGACACCCGGGGTCGGACCCGAGGCCATCACGGCTGACACGGTGATGCTGGACACACGGACACGAGCACACAAGAAAATGGTGGTGATGGCTTGTTGGCTTGGGAATTGTGGAGGCTAGTTAATAATTAGGATATTAGGGTTTCTAGGGAAATGTGAGAATGAGAACCTAAATAGGGAGAAGGGTGTGGGATAAAGGGTTGCGGGTTGGCCCAACGAGGAATGGCCCAGAATTAAATATAAAGGGCTTTTCATGTGGGAAGAATGGGGGCGTGAATGGGAGACGGAAAACGATAAATTAAATAGAAAAGAAATTTAAGAAAAAATGTTTTTAAGAGGCTTTCGATTAGCTACTAATTAAACTCATTTTTTAAAATATTAGGAAGTATGTAATTCATTTATTTACTACCCCAATTAATTATAAAATTTTATTATGAAGAAACACTAGTCTTTTAATTAATTTTATCAAATAACTAACTTTATGATTTCAAGCCAATAGACATTTGAAACTAGAGAATATATATACATTATTATTTATTTATTTTTGTAATACATCGTCAATTAGGAAAAATGATTTTTATAAAGATTTTTAAATTACCTTCTAAAATCAAACATCGTTCAAATCAAATAAAAATTTTCAAGGAGAATTATTTTATAAAATTTGATATTTTAAAATAAATAAAAATCTAATTATTGTGGAAATTGGAAATCGGAGGTTACACATCGACACCTACGTTAGCCTTCCCTGGATGATACTGCAGTAAAATATCAAAATCCTTCTTCAGTTCTAGCCACCTACACTGCCTCATATTCAGCTCTTTCTGCATAAAGATATACTTCAAGCTTTTGTGGTCAGTGTATATTTCCGCTCGCTCTCCGTACAGATAATGTCTCCACAGCTTTAGAGCGAAGATCACTGCTGCTAATTCTAAGTCGTGAGTGGGATAGTTTCTCTCATGTGGCCGCAACTATCTAGAAGCATATGCCACCACCTTCTTGTTCTGCTCTAGAACACATCCTAAGCCCTTCCCCAAAGCATCGCTATAAATGACAAATCCTCCTGTCCCTGATGGCACCGTCAAAATAGGTGTTGTGGTCAATATCTTCTTTAGCTCATTAAATATAGCCTGACATTTCTCAGTCCACACGAACTGCACATCCTTCCGAGTGAGTCTAGTCAACGGCTCTACGATCCGAGAAAACTTCTTTATAAATTTTTTGTAATAACCGGCCAATCCTAAGAAGCTTCTGATCTCTGCAACAGAACTCAGAGTGGTCCAAAACTCTACAACAACAATCTTCTTTGGATCCACGGATATCTTGGCTCCAGTCACCACATGCCCAAGGAACTCTACCTTATCCAGGAATAACTCATATTTCAAGAGTTTCCCATAGAGCTTCTCCTTTCGAAGGGTCTCTAGCATAATCCTTAAATATTTCTCGTGCTCTTCCGGTGTCTTCAAATAGACAAGAATATTATCTATGAATACTACTATAAACTTGTCAAGGTATTGGTGGAACACCTTGTTCATCAAGTTCATGAAGACTGTCGGGGCATTAGTCAACCCAAATGGCATCACCATAAACTCATATTGGCCATATCTTGTCCAAAATGCTATTTTTGGAATATCTTTCTTCTTCACTTTCAGCTGATGATAGCCAGACCTCAAATCAATCTTCGAAAATACCCTCGCTCCACTCAACTGATCGAAAAGATCGTTTATCCTTGGTACCGGATATTTGTTTTTGATGGTGAGGTTGTTCAGAGCCCTGTAATCAATGCATATTCGTACCGACCCATCTTTCTTTGGTACAAATAAGACCGGAGCTCCCCAAGGCGAGAAACTCAATCTAATAAAACCCTTGTCTAGCAAATCATCCACCTGCTTTTTCAGTTTTGTCAGTTCGTTGTTGTTGATCCTGTAGACTTGTTGTGACACCGGTTCTACCACAAGCACTAAGCCTATAAAAAATTAAAAATCTCTGTCCGGTGGCAATCCGGGTAGATCCTCAGGAAATACGTCTAGAAATTTTATAATAATAGGGTGTGGCAAGTCCTTCTCTGCTACCATGGCTCCACAAATAATTCACTCACTCTGCTTAACTCCTTTTCTAACAAACTCAAATTCTGGCTTTCCTGGAGGGCGGAACAGTACACGTCCTCCATGATAGTCTATGCTAGCATGGTGCATACTCAATCAATCCATTCTAAGGATAATGTCAAAACTCGAAAGTGGCATTACGAGTAAACTAGCATCAAAATTATGGCCTCCCAAGATAACACGATGCCCCTTACAAGTATCACTGACTAGGATAGTGCCTCCACCAGTCATAATTTTGTAACTCCTACTCAAGGGTTCCTATACTAAACTATGCTTAAGCATAAAGGATACATATATGAAGCTATGCGATGCACCTGAATCAAATAAGGCAATAAAGGAAATAGAATCAAGAAGAATAAAACCTGCTATCACATCACCAGTTGGCTCAGCCTCGTCTACTATCATGGCAAAAGCTCTGCCCTGTGGAGGTACTCCCCTTTGCTGGTACTGAGAAAACTGTTATTGTTGCATAGGAAGTGGGGGTCCTCTTGGCTGCTAGGCCACTGGTGGTCCAACTAGTCCTCTCTGGGCCGAGGATCTGCCTATAGGGGGTACGGTAAGACACTCCCTCATCTGGTGCGTAGGTGATCCACAATATAAGAATACGTCTAATCTCTTCCAGCAGATATCTCATGAATGCCCTGCCCTGGCTTCTTGCAATAGTTGCATAGGGAAAGCTTGTTGCACTGGTCTCTGTAGCTGTTGTTGCACTTGTTGAGCTGGGGCTCTAACTGGGGCACGGTACTGTTGTTGTTGCTGAAAGGTCCTAGGCTAAAACTGTGGACGCTTTGCCTGCCACTGACTACTACCACTGCCTATAGCATCCCTTTTCCTCTTATTCCAAAGACATATATCCACTTCAACCCTTTGAGCCTCTGCTAATATGTCAACAAAAGTCGTATGGGCCAAAGAAATATGGACTTTGACCCCTTGGTTCAAGCCCTCTCTGAATTGTATAGATTTATCCTCCGGGTCCCTTACCATGTACTTTGCGAATCGGCTCAGCCAGCCAAATTCTGTAGCATACTCATCCATGGTCATCCCGTTCTGATCCAAGCTCTGAAATTGCTTCTCCAGAACTCCTTTGGCTACTACAGGAAAGAATTTCCTCTTTAAGAGGTCCTCAAACTGCTCCTAAGTCATGTTTGGATCAGCAATCCTAGGCTAATTTTGAACCAAGTATGAGCAATATCGTGAAGCTGTAAGCCAACGGCCTCAATCTTCAGGTCCTCTGAATGCCGGAAAACTCTTATGATCTGCTCGATATTCTCGAGCTACTCATCAGCGTAGAGGATACCCTATGTCCTTTTGAATGTCCGAGGCTCCATCTTCTTAAAGTCCTGGATGTTACCCACTTTTGGTTGAGCGGCCTGCTGTTGTGGTTTTTGGGCAACCCTCTCCATGGCTGCTAAGGTAACCTATTGGGCATTCTCTAGCCCTACCCTCAGTATTTCTGTTTGTTGCCTCTGAGCCTCTGCTTGAGCCTTTTAAGCCTCCATCATGCTTCGGAAGAGCTCATGTAATGGCTGAAGAGGAGGAGGAAGACTCCCCGATCCAGCTAATGAGGCCTCCTGCGATGCGAATGGTGTGGGGAAAGCATCATTTGCTCTAGAATCGCGCACTCTGGTCTTGGGTGGCATTCTGAAAGGTTGAAAATAATAAAAATAAAGTTGATATGGCACAAGATAAGAAAGTATTCAAGAAAGACAATCAACTATGAAAGAGGTCTGATTGCTCGAAAGGAATTAATAAGGGTTAGCAAGTTGAGTATATGGGATCCCTAGTTGTGATTGAGTATTTTCCTATTCCTAGTATGTATATCCTATGGCAGGCTTACAGTCATATATCTAACTTGAGTACCACTACGAGTTTACAACCTTGTGCGAAACCTGACCTGCATGGGTCACCACTAAAAATGTGTCACGACCCGCACCCTGGATTTGGGCATGAGTCATGAGTACGCCCAGCCTACACCGCAGTATCGGTAGTAGAACGTTGTACAAAAAAGCCAAAAATATAATCTACAACTCACAACATATATACATCTCCATATTATACTCAATCACAGGCACTAGTTTAAATGAATACACCAAGATAATAATAAAATAATAGTCTTGATGCGGGTTTAATGAATCTCCCCAAAATTTAATATCCAAATTATAATATTTAAAATACTTTAGAAAACTGTCGAAGAAAAATCCAGCCCAAAATAACTAACAAAATTAACTACTACTAAACTACTCCATTGCAGACGGTATCTGAGCTGTTAACTCTCTATGATCCTCCGAAAGGGCAAGATTAGGCTCTATTATGTCGCTAGCATACGATCCATAATGTGTAGGGATTTTATCCTCAATGTAGTCACCTAAAATATTTATCCAGTCAGGAAAGGAACGAGTACATCATAGTAAAAACAGTTCCAACACATGGTAGAAGCTATAAGACAATAAATAGGAAGAAATATATAATAGCAACAAACTAAACTCACAATAAAGCAACTAGAATAACCAAATGCTGAAGTCCTGTCATGGCAAACATATAGTATAATATCTCCAAGCAACAAAAGAAATAACTACAATGGATGGAAGAACAGATAGGAACAACTACTCTATATGATTTGAAATACCTTGTTGACATGTGAACAGCTAGGGGGTAATTTCTGGTAAACCACACGTGTCGTGCATGGCTGCTATTATTCCAGAAAGACCATAGAATAGAAAGGGTAGTTCACACATCCACTAAGTATTTTCCCTCTCCATAAGTACACATGGATTCCAAACCAGTCACGAAAAAATAACAATAATCCCAAACAGTCACGTATCTCATAATAAGAATCCATCATATTAATCCGTCTAACAAGTGTCAATGAATCAAATAATCAATAATAATCATACATTATAGAGACTATCAAGCACTGAAAGTAATCACGAAAATGTACTCGCCTGTGGTCCTGAGCTGGTATGAATCAGAATCCAAGTCACATTCGAAATAGCCTATGTATTACAAATTTACCATATCAAAAGATAATTTATTTTAATTTATTTAATTCTGGAATAATTACTCTAAAATCCTATTTTAATCTTATTATGATGATTTTTAGGTCAATTCCTAAATTTTGTTCAAAGAAACTAAATTTTATCAACTCGAGACTCATGGCAAGCAAATCGAGGCTATATATTGATCGAAAAGTCAACCAACACCAACTCAACTTTCATGCATGATTTCAGCATCAAAAACATGTTATAATTTATGACTCGTCCGAATTCAAATTCATTTAGGAATTATTGCACATACCACATTCGTATTGTACAACGGTGGTTAATTTCTGACCTAGACGTTCTACAGAATTAATAGTATAGAAATATTTTAAATTAAATTCTGAGAAAAACATTTATCAATGATCTCAATATTAGCTTTTTGAAACTTTAAATAGTTCATGATTCTGATTCCTGGTTCTCCAAAAATCGTAAAAACACCGAGACGCATTTATTTTCGGACATGCTGTGCTCTACGGATTTTTTAGAATTTATTATTCATAATTTCATAAAAATATATATTCAGAAAACTATCCTCAATACAGTACTAATGCAAGAAACTGGACCATATTTGGAGTCCAGAGTTATGAGTAATGGCTTTTGGAAGATGAAGAAAACCCTAGATGGTAATTCTCCAAAATTCGGCTAACAGAAAAACCCTTGAAATTATAAACTAACTATTATATATAGAGAGGAGAGAGGGAGCAGTCGCGGCTCAGAGTGCGCCACGTGGTATCCATCCATGCACTCCCACTCGGATCAAACGGTCAGGGTTCGACTCGGCTTGGCTCGGCTGAGTCCGAGTCGGATTAGGACTAGGCTCGGCTCGGCTCGGCTAAGGGTCGGCTGGGCTGCACCCGCACCCACTCTTGCGGTCGCTGACAAGTAGGCCCCGCCCAGTTTGCTGCAGGAGGCTGATGGGTAGGCCCCTGTTAGCTGACTAGGCAAGATATTTATTTTTATGGGTTTTTTCAGAAAAAAGATTTTAATTCAGTTTTTCCTAATTAACTCAAAATAAATGCTAAAAATAATCAGAAAATTTTTAGAAAATTCTAGAAAATATATTTGATTATTTAGAACCAAAAATAAAAGTTTAGAATATTTTTAATTATGTTTTACCCTAAAATAAATTCTTGTAAGTCCATGGAAATTAGTGTTACAAGTTTTTAATTAACCAAAAATTATGGAAAAATCCCAATAGCCATAAATTATCCTAAAAACAACATTTAAGCTAGAATTTTAGGATACGGAGGTTACACATAACCCAAGTTTATTCAAATAAACCCATAAACCTATCCACAAATCCATCTACATTCAACCTAAACCTTACCAGAATAGACAACAGAATTCGGGCAGAACTCGGACAGAACTCGGTTAACCTTTTGGTATAAAATCAACCAGTTTAAATATCTCCTGATTTTTTGGCCCAACGTTCAAAAATTTGAATTTAATCCCATCCGAACTCTGGCCAAATTCTTCCCACCAATACCCTATAAATAGGATTAAAATTCCCATAACATTTAATCATCCAAGCATTCAGTCTTTCAATCCTTTAGTAAGCGACACCCCTGAGCCTTAAACTTCTCATCTCCAAGATCAACTCCTTAGCCTTCCTAGTGCCAAGTGCAGTCTCGGTCTAGAAGTCTACAGAGTTGTAAAGAGCTTGGCTCCATCAGTTTTCTCTCTTCTTCTATGTGAAGTCTGCGTTCCCTTCATATCAAACATACGTGTGTGAAGTTGCAAGCCTTCGAATCAAATCTCATGGTTGTAAGAAGTCGGCAAGCCTTTGGATCAAAGCTTACGATTCACTATTAGTGATTATAGTGGATAAAACTCCGAGCTTGAGTTCGCAGGACTGGACTATTCCTCTCAGATGAAAATAAGTATACATCACGGTGTTTGCATTTGCTCTCTTTTTCTCTTATATTATTATATTACATATACACTGCTAGTTATTTACTGCCTTCACTCTGCTTAATTTTTAATTGGATAGATTATTCTGCTGTACTATATTCACCCCCCTCAAGAGTTTCCTTACAGTCCTTCAAGGAAAATGGGCAAGAAGCTCCTATGTGTTCGGTCGAACAATGGCAGAGAATATACCGGTCACTTTGATACATACTGCAGAGAGAAAGGGATATGACACTAGAAGACTCCGCCAAAGATACCTCAAATCAATAGTGTAGTGGAACGGATGAACATGACGCTCGTAGAGAGGGTATGATGTTTGTTGTCAGAAGCAAACTTGCCGGGCAGTTATTAGGGTAAGGCTCTTTACACAGTTGCTTATATTATTAATTTATCTCCTTGTGATCCTTTGTAGGATGATATTCCTGACAAAGTATGGTACAAAAAAGGCATCATACAATCACCTGCGAGTATTTTGTTGTAAGGCCTTCATGATGAAAGATCCAAACTTGAGCCGAAGATGAGGTGTTGCATCTTTGTCAATTATGGTTGTGATGAGTTTGGCTATAGAATCTACGACCCAGTTGGAAGAAAGCTCTACAGAAGCAGGGACGTGGTATTTGTTAAGGATCAAACCATGACCAACACTCAGAATTCTGAGATGCCTTCTGAGGCTGAGGAATTGCTTAAGTTAGAGTCATTTTGCTTCGAGCAGTTTCCATAGGACATATAGCAGAGGATACAGTTATGGGGGAGCCAGTACATGAAGTTGCTCCCAACCTTGATCATCAGCCTGCTAACGGTGGTAACGATGATCTTCAGGAGGATGAGCATGCCGAAGAGGCAGTTCTTAAGGAGGAGGTTGTTCGTATACATCCAGCACTAGTGGTTCCATTGAGAAGGAACTGTAGAGAGCGTCAACAATCTACGAGATACTTACCTGGTGAGTATGTGCTACTAACAGGCGATGGAGAACCCAAAAGTTTTGCAAAGGCTATAGAAGACGAACACAGGCAGGAGTAGATGAAGATCATGCAGGAGGAGATGAGTTCCTTGGAGGCCAACTCTACTTATGATCTGGTACCATTGTCAAAGGGCAAGAAGGATTTGAAGAACCGATGGGTGTTCAGAGTGAATTAGACATATGATGCTACTTGCCCTCGATATAAAGCGAGACTTTTTGTTAAAGGCTATGGTCAGTGAAAAGGTATAGATTATGATGAGATCTTTTTGCCAGTCATCAAGCAGTCATCTATTCGGGTGGTGCTAGCATTGGCGGCCAGTTTTGACTTTGAGGTCGAGAAAATAAACGTGAAGACGGCATTCCTCCACAGTAATCTTGAGGAGGAGTTGTACATAGAGCAGCTAGAGGGATTCTATGAGAAGGGCAAGTCACACTTGATCTGCTAATTGAGGAAGAGTTTGTATGGTCTAAAGTAGGCTCCGAGGCAGTAGTACAGGAAGTTTGAGTTATTTATGGGGGAGCATGGTTATGTACGGACAATGTCATATCACTGTGTATTTGTAAGGTATTTTACGGAGGATTATTTTATCATTTTACTTCTCTATGTTGATAATATGCTACTGGTGGGTCAGAATGCCACTAGGATAGCGGAGTTGAAGCGCCAACTAGGCACAGCTTTCTCTATGAAGAATTTAGGTGCAACAAAGACTATTCATGGGATAGAGATCAGCCGAGAGAGAAAAAGAGAGAGAGAGTCCAAGCTGCTATACTTGTCCCAAGAGAAGTACATTCATCGGATACTTCAGCATTTCGAGATGGACGGGTCGAATAAAGTGAGTAACCCTCTTGCGGCTTATTTTAAGTTCACTGAGGAGCAGGGTCCATCTACGGAAGATGAAAAGGAAGATATAGAGCGGCTTTCATATGCCTCACTGTGGGGAGTCTTATATATATTATGGTGTGTACGAGACCAGATATCGCTCACGTAGTTGGCACAGTTAGCTGGTATACTTTTAATCCTCGAAGGGTACATTAGAGTGGGGTCAAGTGGATTCTATGATATCTTTACGACACTGCCAATTGGAGATTTTTATTTGGTGGTAACGAGCCAAAGCTGGTTGGGTATACCGATGCTGATATGGCTGGAGATGTAGACACGATACAATTGACTTTGGGCTATATGATAATTGTTTAGGATAATAAACGAGAAAAGATTTGATGAATGCGGAAAATGAGGTCTTGTGCGAAGACCCGCCCTTCTTTTATGTTTACAAACAAGATTGTACAAATTTGATCCTACACGAGGATGTCTAAGTACAATTTATTTAATCTGGGTGAATATTGCAATAGGTGTCTGATTTGCAGTCGATCACTTTAGCCCTTGGACCACACGATGTTGAAGAAGTGCCATGGAAAACAGGTAGCAGCTTCGAAGGTTGCTAAAGAGGGTGGATGCCCGATGCCAAAGTCGTCGATCCCTTCTCTTTGCCTGAGCTCTGGATTCTCCTCTCTCTCCCTCTCTCTCTCGACCATTGGATCTGGTACTGGATCTCTTGATCAGTTTTCAGACCTAACTTCTTCGACCCTCCAATTTGTCGACCTTTTCCTCTGGTGATAGAGGTCTCTATTTATAGAGTTTTAGTGACAGTGACCACTCAGTCGGTATAAAAACCGAGTAGTGGAAAGTACAGCACCCTTTTACACAACGGTTAAAATAACCAATGCCTGCGTATAGATAATCTTTTGAATGAGCGTGTGACGCGGGTCCAACTAAGGGACAAAATGCGTATAACTGCTACGAAGATCATGGCGTAGAAGCCACGTAGATAGCTATCCCTCGTGTAGAAGAGGTTGGCATAGAAGCCAATGTCTGTCACCATGGCATAGAAGCCAAATAGTTATCAAACCGGCATAGAAGTCGAATAGGCGTAGAAGCCGAATAGGCGTAGAAGCCGAGTGGTCATAGAGGCCGAGGGGCGTAGAAGCCGAGTAGGCACCGAAGCTGAATAGGCGTAGAAGCCGCTGCGTAACGTGCCAGAGTGATGATGTGGACGTCTTAGCCAGAATTATGGCACTTGGAGATAATCAGATCTCTTGCATTAAATGCAGAGATCTGCCCCCATCCTTGAATCCTGTGCGAAGAGTAACCGCTATCGTGGCAGTCTGTTCGTCTTCTGTGGAGTGTAAGGAGCTCACGTTTGCCTGTGTAAAACTAGACAGCATATTCCCTTGTATGTGTAGGAGCAGCTCTCGCAAAGGGGATGTCACTAAACGACGGTTCGGTGATATTTAATCAAATCTCTTGCATTAAATGTGGAGATCCGCTATCATCCTGTGCATTAAATACAGAGGTATGTTTTGAAGGTCTGCCACCCTTCTGTGCATCAAACGAAGAGATGTGTCTCAGGCATCTGTCAGTATTCGGTGCATTAATTGCAGAGACGTGCCTTGAGGCCTATCACCACCCTGTGCATTAAATGCAGAGACGCGCCTCGAGTCCCGTACGGAGTGCAGCTCTTGACATGGCAGGCGGTTTATCTTTCGCAGAGTATAAGGAGCTCTCATCTGCCTGTGTAAAACTAGGCAGCGTATTCCTCTGTGTATATAAAAGCGGTTTACGCAAGGGAAATGGCAGTAAATGACAGCCTGGGTTGCAGTGCCGCACCATCATTATAGCCGTCGCCTGGGTAGTCGAGCAGTATCCCTTTGTCAGAAGTCGAGACGTCAGGTTCATTACAGGATCTGACAGGTTCATTATAAAATCTGACAGGTTCACTTCAGAGAATATGAAGCGTCCCCCGTACACTTCAATGCTGCATTGAAAGAGGATGAGTTTTACGCCATAAAGGCAATGAAGTACCCTGTTTACGCTGAAGCAGCCTAGATATACTACCCTACGCGGATGGTCCTTGAGCCTATATTTCACGCTGTGCTTTGGCGGAGAAGCTCTGTTTGTACGTTGAAGGCTCTAAAGTCCTCTGTTTACGCTGCTTTGCATCAATATGCTGCGTAGAGCTATCCAGCGTATTTTTTATGCTTCTACAATAATGTTTGCTGGTGGAGCAGTTTAATGGAAGTCGCGGTTGTAGAAGTGTGTTGCCTTATCGACAATAGAGGCTTGCAAGAAGTTGATGTGGATGAAAAAGTTGTTGCAGGAAATGATACTAAAGCAAGAGTATAATTCACCTTGTAAAGAACCACATATTTCATAGACATTCCAAGCACATTGATACCCGGTATCATTGGATACAGAATATGGTTGAAAGGAAGGAAGTGACGCTTAATAAGATTCCTACAGATAATAATGGAGCAGATATGTTCATAAAGATTCTTTCAAGAAAAAAGTTTGCGTACTACAGGCGGATCGTCGGGATAACTACCCCCTCCACATAGTTGTAAAGGGGAAGATTTTTTTCAGTGGGTGGGGTTCCCAACCTATGTGAAGAATACCCCGGAGTGCGATGAGACCCATCCGTGTGTCAAAAAAGCTCAAAAAGTGCATCGAGCGCCGTGTATTGAAACATTTATTGTAAGCAAATATTATATTAAATTTTTATCTGTAACTTTAATTATATATTTATGATTGGATCTTTCATATATTAACTTTTCATATAATTAGATTTCTAATTTATGGTAAGCTAATTTATGATTTAATTTCCTTTAAATATATGATTGAATATAATTAAATTTCTATAAATAGTTTTGGCTTCCAAATATAGATTTCTATATGGAAACTCTAATTCATACAAGGGTTTATATAAAGGCTAATGCAATATACAACAACAATAAAAAAAAAAAAGAGAGAAAAAGGTGATAAGAGTGCCATTGCAACTTTGGAGAGGAGAAAGAAAGATTGGAGGCCGTTTCAGAGAAGGAGATCAATTTGGGGTATTTCTTATTGTCTTTTTTTTGTGATTGTAATCTATTTTCTATTCCAAATAGTTGCAGTCACTACCAAAATAAGTCAAATCAGCGACGAATTTAGCGACTCTGGAAGATGACGTCGCTAATTTTATTAAAATTAGCGACGTATCTAAATGACATCTCAATACGTCGCTATCAGCGACTTTCAACAACGTTTAGCAACTACGTTTAATATTATGAAATCTAACGTCACCGACTAGTCGGTTAATGTTGCTTTATTTTTAATAACTATGATGTTTACCGACTCCACACCTTATATATCGCAGTATATTAATACTTTTACGATGTTTAGCGACGTCAGATATAGAAGTCGTTAAATTAATTCATATAGGGTTCCACTAGTTGGTTCGACTTTACATTCCTCTCCCCAAAAAATTTATTTTCCGCCCTTCCCCCCTTGTTCCAGCCAACCTCCTCCGAGCCCCCAGCGACCAACCCGCCCCGGCGACCCCAATCCTCCCCGGAGACCTACCCGCCACGGGGACCCCTCGACTTCGGCCCTTTTCTCCCCCCGATCCCTAGACGCAACTCCTCCACCTCCGGCGTGGCTGCTCCCCTCCGATGTAGTCCTCCTCTATCGAGCCCTCCTTCAGGCGGTCCTCCTCCCTTCCTTCTCGCTCGATAAACCCTAACCCAGACCCGGACACAACCAGGACACACACAGACACGCACACAGGACACACAGGCCACATGGACACACGTACACAGGACACAACCCTAACCCTGATACATGGATACGGACATATGAACACACACACATAGGTCATAATCTATGATACATTGGATAAACACATAGATACGGACACACACGGACACACATATGGACACACATGGACGCACACCCTTGTTAATATAAATATTTGGTTGCATAATTCAAAATTTTGCTTACATAATTAGAAATTTGGGTAGTACATAGCTATTTGTGTTCATGTGTCCCTATTTAGATATATATTCTCTATTTGATTGTCACTATGCTATATAGTAGTTTGTTAGGATTTTTAGGGAGATATGGATATTTGGTTAAAGTATTATTGTGATGTGTTAATATATATCTAGGTAATAGGTATTAGGCTAAGATATTATAAGATATTTATTATATATAATCTATAATAAGTATATGATACATAATATAGTCTTTATTAACTAGTATAACTTAGAAACCTAGTATAGCAAGATATTGATCTAGAATGACTTGTAAACCTAGTATTGACTAGTTTAGCTATATAGGCCAATCCAGTTATCAACTTGGAACCCAAAGTATCGGAAGCCATGAGTCGTCCATTTACTGGAGTTTGAAATCTTGGGCTCTACTTTTCGCTCTAGTACCGGAAGCCATGAGACATAAGTCTTCTTTTCTTTTTCATATTCCAGTCTCATGGCTTTCGGTACCATAGTGTAAGGTAGAGCCAAAGGTCTCATGGCTTCTAGGTTTATTTACCTATTTCTTATTAGGTTTCTAGCTAGATCATGATACAAATGAGTATATTGAGTATGTGAGTGTCTACGTGTTCTTTGTCCACATGTCTACTAGGTTTGGAAATCAATATCAAACTTATCTATTTACTTATTTTATGGCCATACTTATGAGTCACGATATAGATACTCACGCATCACAACTCGAATACTAACGATATGACATAAATACTCACTTTGATAAATATTTGGATGATATACTTGAACTATGTCTATTTATCTTTACAGAAGTATCTAGAAATAGATCTGAATTACTACCTATGTAATTGTTCGTGTATACACAACCGTCATCTTGGTGACATATACGGTGTACGGGGTGAATACATAAAGGGAGTAGAGTAGTTCCTGCAGTTTGTCAAGGCATTCCCTGAGTACATGGATGGCACAAAAATTAAGTATTCATGTGTGAAATATCGTAACTTGAAATATCATACAAAAGTGGATGTGACATATCATTTGTACTCGAGGGGTTTCACTCCAAATTACTATCAGTGGACCTTGCACGGAGAGCTTGTGCCTTTAACATCGGAGCAGAAGGCTGTGGAGCCATATATGAATGTCTAGGAGCATGCTGATTTTAACGACGGGTACATAAATATGGTTTTTGTTGCTACGGGACCTACTTTGGGTCCGGACGATCATGAAGCAGCTGAGGAGTCACCGAATGCCGATGCTGCAAAGTTTATAGAGTTGTTGGAGATTGCAAGGACTCCATTGTATCCTGGTTGTGAGGATCATTCACCATTAAAGGTAGTCACTAGGCTGTTGAGCATAAAGTCTAATTTTAACATGTCGCAAGAATGCTACAATCGACTGATCTTTGTTGATTTAGAGATCCTGCCGGAGGGTGCCAAATTATCTATAGACTTCTATCGATCTAAGAGAATGGTTAGATAACTATGGATGGGATATGAGAAAATTGATTTGTGTCTCAATAGGTGCATGTTGTACTATAAAGAAGACAAATATGAAATAGTATACAAATTTTGTGGTGCTGATCGCTACAAGGCAACTGGTATTGGAAAGACTCTCGGTGTATGAAAATTGACCGATTTGATGCACTACCTCCCTTTGTCGCCACGGTTGTAGAGGTTAATTATGGTGAAGGAGACTACCAAAAATATGAATTGGAACAAGCAAAAATAGATCGAAGGAGTGTTGAATTATCCATCCGATAGAGAAGCATGAAAGCACTATGATCGAGAGTATCCTGATTTTACTTTTAATCCATGTAATATCATATTGGGGCTCTTCTCTGACGGTTTCACCCTATTTGGACTTTCGGGATCCCAGTATTCGTGTTGGCCTATGATTGTCACCCTATACATCTTACCGCCTTTGATCTGCATGAAGACTCCTTATATGTTTTTAATCGTTATCATTCTGGGTCCAAACAATCCCAAGAGAAATATTGATGTGTACTTACAGCCGTTGATAGATGAGTTGAATCATCTTATAAAAGTAGGTGCCAACATATATGAGTTTCCAGAAAGCAAAATTTTCAGATAAGGACATCACTTATGTGGACCATCAACAACTTTTTAGCCTATGGAATATTATTGAGATAGAGCACTCATGGTCGTCTCTCATATCCATATTGCATGGACTGTACTAAGGATTTCCATTTAAAATACAAAGAAAAATTGTGCATCTTTGATTGTCATCGACAGTTCCTGCCGAAAGATCATCTTTTCAGGAGAAATATGAATGTATTTCGTGCTGGTATTATGGAGAAGACCGATCCACCTACAAGGTAGTCCGGAGACACGATATGGAAGGAGGTTAGAGATTTTCCAAGTGTTATCGAAGATCCTACAAGGGAGTACAAGTCTGATGGATTTGGTTTAACTCATAATTGGATGAAGAGGGGCATATTCTGGGACCTGCCATATTGGAGCACCAATATGATCATGCATAAACTTGATGTCATGCATATAGAGAAGAATGTGTTTGACAATATAATAAATACTGTGATGGACGTAAAGGAAAAGACGAAAGACAATCCTAAGGCCAGGTTGGACTTCGAAAAAATATGCAGACGACTAGCGTTGCATTTGATAGAGGAAGGGAATGGGAAGGTGATGTAGCCAAAGTCAATTTTCTAATTGGACAAGGAGGACAAAGGGAGACTTTGTAGGTGGATCCAGGGCCTAAAAATTTTAGATGGGTATGTGTCGAATCTGAGAAGATGTGTTGACCCGAAGGAGAACAAACTGACGGGTATGAAGAGCCACAATTGTCACGTATTTATGGAGAGGTTAATTCTGATTGTATTTCAAGAATTCTTACCGCTGGTAGTTTAGGATCCATTGACAGAGCTTAGCATATTCTTCACAAATATTTGTTCTACTAAGTTGCTCATTGATCGTCTAGAAAAACAGGTGAAGGACATTGCGGTAACACTTTACAATCTTGAGAGAGTGTTTCCTCCTGGATTCGTTGACTCCATGGAGCATTTTCCAATTCATCTATAAGGCATGCGTTGGTAGACGTGTCGGTTATCAGTGGATATACACATTCCAGCGACATCTGAACTACCTCAAAAGGAAGGTAAAAAATAAGGCATGGATGGAGTGTTCTATTTGTAAAGCCTATATTCTCGAGGAGATTACAAACTTTTGTTTGATTTATTTCAAGCCTCATGTTGCTATTAATAGAACGAGAGCTCCCAGAAATGTCGACGGGTATCAGGAATGTAATGAGGCAATACTGAAAGTATTCAATACTTTCGGAAAGCCCTCGGGTAAAATAAAGAAGTGATATCTGAATAACGATGAGCTTAGGGCCCCTCAGTTATATATATTATTCAACTGCGACTAAGATGAGGTGAAGAAACTAGAGGGGTAAGTAATTAATACATCGATGTTTACGTCATCTTAATGCAACTATTACACTAATTCTCCTATGCTTTGTTATATTTTAGCACATATAATGATGCGGTAAGGTCGAGTAGACCATACATAATAGATGAAGAAGTAGAACAGGAAATGAGACTTTATTTTTCTTCATGGTTGACAGCATATGTAAGGATCTCGGTAATTACTTTTTGTGTATGTATACTTGCACAATAATTAATGTTAAACTTAATATCGCTTATTTGATATTTAGGTTGATCGTCCAAGGGCACAACTTGAGAATGAATCTATTAGAACTCTAACGAAGGGACCAATTTATGTCGTCAATATCTGGCCAACTTACTGTGTGAATGAGTTTTGGTTCAAGTCAAATGCCCCAATAAGAGACAGCTTCATGGATCTCGATTCTATGAAAAATAGTTATTTGTGTACAAAATCTTCGAACTATAAAAACGTCGATCCAGGCACTGATTTCTTTGGCGTCTTACGACAGATTGTGGAGTTGACATATAATTATCCCACAAAGCCTGCTAAGATCATGTTATTAAAGTGTGAGTGGTTCGATCCCATCCAAAATCAAGGTTGGAAATTTGACAAGCTTGGTCTTGTGGATATAAACTACCGGCGTCGATATCAAAGATATGAACAATTTGTTCTATCAAGTCAGGCTCAGCTAGTGTACTTCATAACTTATCCTAAATGAGGAACCAGGAGGTCGAATTGGTAGGCAGTCTATAAGACTAAAGCTAGAAATATATTTGACGTTGACGAAATAACTTATCAGGAAGACGACCTACCACCTGTTGCAAATATTATAGATGTGGACTCAACAGAAGATACTCATGACATATTTTATCAAGTAGAATTATCACCCTCACTTTTTCATCTAGGGATAGTTTGGTAATTTGGCATGGGTAAATAAATTTTAGGAATAAATATTAATATTATTGTATTATAGTATTTATTTACTGATTGCATTAATTATTTAATTATTAGTGAGTTATAGATTTAATGTGACTTGTATTAATTATTTTGTTCGAGGCTAGTCTAATAATTACATTTATCATGACAACAAGTGATCCTAACTTAGACCCAAATCCATTAGATCCGTTCTTACTAATTAATTAAGGAGAATTACCATAATTACAATTAGTTAGAGACTTCCAAAATTATCCTTCCTAATTATTTCTTATAATTTACCATATAGGGATAACTTAGATCTTTCCAAGTGAATTGGGGAAGAGGTAAGGGGGCCAACCACTATTAGAGGGGACTCTCCTTTATATCTCTCTCTCTCTTTCTCTCTCTTCTCTCATTTGCATTCTTTTAGATCTAGAAATTAGATCCCCAATTTTTCATCATTCTCTCCATTGAATTCCTACTTAATTCACTTTCAATTTCTCCCTTAATTCCTTCACATTCTTTCTTATTTTCATTCCTTAAGGAGTTTTGGAGCTTGGAGAAGCAAGAAGAACAAGGAGGAGGAACATTGGTGAAGAGATCATGTCTAAAACGTGTCCAATTGTATTTTTATTGGGAATCCATCTTCCAATTGGTAATTCTTGAATTTTTCTTTATTATAGGTTCTTAATCATGCATTTGACTATTAGGAATGACTCCATGGCATAGGGCTACCCATAGGATCAAGAATTGAATCCATACGACTTGTATTATGAAAGTTACATAGTGATTTGTGTGCATTTTGGAAGAATTAAGAGATTGACACATTAATATTGTGTAATAAGACTATTTAAATCTTATTAGACTTAGATCAGAGTTGTGGGACTAGTTACGTGTCTATAATTGGATACGAGTAGGTAGTATCGTAATACTTTGTAATACAGAATAATTTTTAGGATTTTTTCCTTGACACTTGTGATACACATATCAAATTCCATATTCCATATTATAATGGCTATCATTTGTTCTATTTAGGCTTTAATTAGTATAATAGACATGTTCATATAGAATTAGGATAATATCATAACCTTGGGAGTGGATGTGGGTGATGGTATAAGGAGTATCACATGGATACTAGTGCATATCATGAGTATTTTACTTGGCACCTTAGGTGTATGAACTAATGACAATTGATTGGGTGATAGTGTATTAATATGAGTATGTTACTAATTGATGTGTATGGATATCTCTAACCAGGTATAATATGGATTTGTGTCTATATGTAGGTGATAATATAGGTGCGTGGCAAGTAGTTGTTACTACTTGCTACTATGTCTGTTTGTTGGAGATAAGGTTTGAAGACAGCAACAGTTGCAGTACAGTGCACTGTTAAGTTATAGCAGCAACTTGCTGCCAAAGGAGCAGTAACAGCAACATTGGAATAGGGGGGAATATCTAGGCTACAACAACAGTAGCAAGGTGATTGACTGTTGCTGCTGTTGATGAGTTGATTGCAGACTTAGTGTGGGGGTGTGAGGTTATGTCTGTTGCAGGTGGAGCAATGTTAGAAGCCGATACATTATTATCAGGTATTGCATTACAAAGGACTTGAGCAGTTGGGTATTGTTTAAGATCTGAACATTGTGTTCAGATGTTAACCTAGGCCATGAGAGTGAGTACTCTGGCTTGTGTATCTGGGTTGCACAGTATACAGTTGAGAGTCTTGTAGCTTGGGTGTTATAGAGTTAGTGTTTAGAAGTGCCAAAGCAATAAATAATTAGAGTGAAGGTAGTGGATATATATAACCAGGTAAATGACCATTCTGTAATTATATAAATGATCCCCATGATAAACTATATTGAACTACCATTATGATGACACTAAATCTATGGATGATTGATACATGGATATAGGTACTGATTTGAGTGACACTATTTAGTGAAACAAGAAGCAAATATCAGTGAGAATATATTAGGGATTATAGTATCAGCATGTATTGGTATTGTATGCAAAGCTCAGTATGTATCAAGTATTATTGTGTGCCAAATGGGGGAAAGATAGGTATATGTATGAGGGTATACTGTTAGCGGATTAAGAGTGTCCAAGAGAGTGCTAAGCTTAATTGTGAGTGCAGGTAACTAGTATAGGTATATATATATTGCCTAGTGTTATTAACTAGTTATATGTGTATATTAGTTACATGTTGAGATATATTAACTAGTATGTATAAAAGTTATGCATGTTGATATATATATATATACCTAGTATTAATAGCTAATATATTTCTTAATATTAACTAATAAGCTATTAGCTAGTTTTTGAATATTAGTTAGTATGACTTAGATATTAACTAGTAATGACCTAAAAATCTAGGTATGACCTAGTATCACCAAGTATTGACTAGTATAGGTTTGTAATCAACCTAGAAGCTAGGTATGGACCTCGAATCAAGGTTTTAACCTAGATTGACCTAGTTTGACCTAGTTTGACTAAAAAAGACCTAGAAATCATATTTTGATTCATTTTAGTTAATTATCACTTTATTACACCAATTGGATATGCCATTTATATATAGGTGTGTGACACCAGCTCGGACAGTGAGTGACATCTATTGCTCAGGACTATAGGTAAGTAAATCTCTCTGTTAGTTTTTATTTCATGATGGTGTATATATATCGCATGTTCTAGAACTGTATACTTGATCCCAACATAGTGGTTACACGGACTGGTACTATATGGATCTTGTCAGGAGATGTTATCCCTTACTGTGTTCAGCGGGTACTCCTTTACATGTATTTTATCGTGTGTATCGGGTATTGATTTTAGTGTAATTTGTGTTCACACACTGCTCGTGTTTAGTGTACCATATTCGTTTTCATAACGTGTCGGGATTGGATTCATAAGTATTGGTTGGGAATGGGGGTGTAAGAGTTGGTGATGTGATCAAGCCCAAGTGTATTCGTATACATGTCGATTACATATCACATGTGTAATCGAGTTACCATATTGTATTCGTATTCAACCCAAATTGATCATATAATGAACTTGTACTCTATGGCACATTAGTTAGTTTTATTTATTTTTACTACTTGCAAATATTCATATTTCTTGTTCTTCATTCCAGTACATTACATGTTCACTCTAGTTCATTTCATTCTTATGTTTAGTTATCTTGCATTCTTTTCTATTATCTGTTATATTTGCTCGATTATGTATTTGGAACTGCTTTCAGAGGTATGTACTTTGCTCCAATCCTGACTGGATATATATTTCAGATGATTGGCTTGTGGACCAGTGTCCCACCTACTATGGGCTGCAGGACGGCGTACAATTAGAGGATACTTCTTTAGAGTAGGAGGACCGAATACTACAGGATAAGGAGGCTTAGTCTTATTGTTTAGACTTGTATTAGACTATAATGAGGTTATTAGCATATATATATATATATATATATATATATATATATCTTATGTCAGACTTGTGGTTGTATTGTGACTCTTTTCTTCATTTTTTATCATGTACTTTATCTTCCTTAGTTGCATTATGATTGAGTATAGTTTATCATTATCATATCCCATATTGTTTTGGAGTTGAGATAACATTGGCAGGTACCTTATACATATTATGTGAGATGTTAGATTGTATGTTTGACCCAGACAATATTCTACCGCTGGTGGTGCGGCGTAGGTTGGGCGTTGCTCACTGCTCATGCCCTTATTTTTGGTACGGATCTTGACACTCTTTTAGTGGTGGCCCATGCAGGTCCAGAGTCGCAATTAGAGCGATATCGTAGTAGTGCTCACCTAGAGTACTGCTACGAGCTTGCTTTAGGATATTGTAAACTCCCTCGACCAGATTTTAGCATTAGATAGTAAAATTAGGATTATTTTTAACAAATTAGGATTAATTACAGTATTCTAAATTTATTTATGCAATATCTTATTTATTAGTACACCTATCCATCACATCAATATTTAGAGCATTACACTGACTGTTATCCCCAAACAAAGTTCATATACCTCTCCTAGACATGCCAGTCTACTATTCTAAACATTGTGCAACTAACAAATACGCTGGCATGAGTCTCATTTTAGTCGCACAAATATCGTTACAATCGTCCGTATTAATTTCCAATTAATTTCCAACCCTGTACCCTTGTTCTTTCCAATCAAAATTAGAGGCCCAACATGAACCTGTTTTGTCCAAACTAAATTACGTTATTATTCTACTTTGAGTATACTATGTCTAGTATACTTACACTGCACTAAATTCTAGCCCTACATATTTTTAAATAATTATAAAATATCGTGCACATTAATTTTTAATAAATTAATACGGTGACCAGCATCGCCCAAAACTAGGCCCAGCCCCTACCCAGACTCAACCCCACACCCTCAAGACCCTTACTGAACACCCCCCCCATTTCTGTTTATTACGTCACCGTCAGGAATGAGGTGTTTTTCTCAAACAATTTAGTAATTGTGCAATTTCCTAATTTATTAGGATATTTGTGCAATTTGTGAAACTGCAGGGTTTTATCTACAAAATTGCATGTGCGAGGTGCCCACCTCCCATTTGAGGGTGATCCTCCATCGTCCATTCCAAATTAGGTAGATTCAATACATTCAATGCATTTATTGAACCCTAAAATATCTAATAAATATCTAGATATTTAAAGCCTAAAATTACCTAAATACCCTAACCCATGCAACCCTATTTAAACCCCCCTCTCAACCGAACCCCTCACCACTCCCACCTCAGATCCCCCCACTTTCGACCACCATACTACTGCCTCGCCCCTCCCTCACCATTAAATTAGGTAATCCCTTAGTGACGTGTCAGCTGGCCAATGCCATGTGGCCTGGTCCCGCATATTTTGGGACTGGGGCATGACATGCATGCTTGATTTCAGTAGCAGTGACAGTGGCAGTAGCAGCGGCAGCTATGGCAGCTGCAGCGGCGGCTGCGGCGGCAGAGGCGGCGGTGCAGGGTGGCAGGGCGGTGGAGGAGGGGGCGGCGAAGGTGGTAGTGGTGGTGGCGGAGGTCAGTGGTGGCCGTGGGTGGAGTTTAGGGAGGTCGGATGGGAGGCTGGTGTTGTGGTTGGGGGAGTCAGGAAAGCTCTGTGGCGGCGCTAGCGGTGGCTGCGGTGGTCGTGGGGGGCCGTGAGGTGGTGGTTCGGTAGAGAAGGTCGAGGCGAAGGGGATAGTGGCGGTGGCGGTGGTCTGAGGTGGCGGCGGTGGCGGTTTAGGGTGGACAGGGTGGTGGGGTGCTGTGAGGATGGAGTTGGGGGTCGGGTGCTGCTGGGTATGTCGGCGGCGGCTAGGACGGTGGCGCGGTGGCCGGGGGGGAAGCTAAGGGAGGGGCGAGGCAGTAGTACGGTGGTCGGAGGTGAGGGGGATCTGAGGTGGGAGTAGTGAGGGGTTCGGTTGAGAGGGGGGTTTAAATAGGGTTGCATGGGTTAGGGTATTTAGGTAATTTTAGGTTTAAATATCTAGATATTTATTAGATATTTTAGGATTCATTAAATGCATTAAATGCATTGAATCTACCTAATTTGGAATGAACGATGGAGGATCACCCTCCAATGGGAGGTGGACACCTCGCACATGCAATTTTGCAGATAAAACCCTACAGTTTCACAAATTGCACAATTGCCCTAATAAATTGGGAAATTATGCAATTACTAAATTGTTTGAGAAAAATACCTCATTCCTGATGGCAACGTAATGAACAGAAATGAGGGGGGGTGTTCAGTAAGGGTCTTGAGGGTGTGGGGGTGAGTCTGGGTAGGGGCTGGGCCTAGTTTTGGGTGATGCTGGTCACCGTATTAATTTATTAGAAATTAATACGCACGGTATTTTCTAATTATTTAAAAATTAGCTGGGCTAGAATTTAGTGTAGTGTAAGTATACTAGACGTAGTATACTCAAAGTAGAATAATAACGTAATTTAGTTTGGACAAAACAGGTTCCTGTTGGGCCTCTAATTTTGATTGGAACGGACAAGGGTACAGGGTTGGAAATTAATTGGACATTAATACGGACGTTTGTAACGATATTTGTGCGACTAAAATGAGACTCATGCCAGCGTATTTGTGAGTTACACAAAGTTTAGAATAGTAGACTGACATGTCTAGGAGAGGTATGTGAACTTTGTTTGGGGATAACAGTCAGTGTAATGCTCTAAATATTGATATGATGGACAGGTGCACTAATAAATAAGATATTGCATAAATAAATTTAGAATGCTGTAATTAATCCTAATTTATTAAAAATAATCCTAATTTCACTATCTAATGCTAAAATCTGGTCGAGAGAGTTTATAATCTACCCTCCTTAGAGCATTTTGTACTCGAAATTAAAACAGACATATAGTAAAAATTATTGATTGATTTGGGATATTAGGACATACCCAGGCCTTCGAATAGATGGGGAAAACGCTGTCGAATATCCTTTTCTCGTTCCCAGGTTGACTCGCCTGGGGCATGATGTCTCCATGCAATATGAACTAGAGGAATAGTCTGGCCTCGCAACACCTTCTCGCTTCTGTCTAAGATATCTACAGGCTCCTCCTGGTACGATAAACTCATGCCGACAGTGATCTCTGAGTGGTCTAGCACATGACTCAGATTTGGAATGTATCTCCTCAGCTGAGATACGTGGAAGACGTCATGCACTCCTTCTAATATTTATGGTAAGGCTAGTTTGTAAGCAACTTCTCCGATGCATTCCAACACATCGAATGGTCTGATGTACCACGGACTCAGTTTTCCTCTTCCTCCAAATCTGATAGTCCCTCGGGTAGGTGAGATCATTAAAAACATATGCTCTCCAACTTGGAATTCTAGAGGTCATCGATGTACGTTTGTCCAGTGCTTTTGTCTGTCCTGCGCTGCTCGCAGGTGCCCTTGGATCTTCTTTACCTTCTCCACCGTACGAACGACCAATTCTAGTCCTAGGATCTGCCTTTCGCCTATATCGCTCGAACATACTGGGGAACGATATTTCCTACCATATAATGCTTTAAAGGGAGCCATCTGAATGCTCGCTTGATAGCTATTGTTGTAAGAAAACTCTACCAAATGCCAATGATCTTCCCATGATCCACTAAAATCAAGCATGCATGCTCTCAGCATATCTTCAGTGTCTGAATGGTGCGCTCGGATTGTCCATCTGTCTACGGGTGATACGATGTACTGAACTTTAGGCGGGTACTAAGACTTTCTTGTATACTTTGCCAAAAGTACGATAGAAACCTCGTATCCCTGTCAGATACTATACTGACTGGTACTCCATGCAGACGTACGATCTCCTTCATATACATGTCTGCCAAGACTTATATAGATTGCCCGACTCTGAAGGGTAAAAAGTGAGCAGCCTTGGTGAGTCGATCTACGATCACCCATACAGCATTACGACCACTGGGACTTCTTGGGAAACCTGTAACGAAGTCCATAGTGATGTGCTCCCATTTCCACTCAGGTATTGGGAGTAGTTGAAGTAGACCTGCGGACCTCTGATGTTCAGCCTTGACTTGCTGACACACCAGGCATTTTGCCACAAAGCGGGCTCTCTCTCTCTCTTTATTCCATGCCACCAATAGTATTGCCTCAGATCTCTGTACATCTTTGTGCCACCTGGATGGATAGAGTATGTTGAACTGTGAGCCTTTGACATCAGCCCTTCACGAAGTTCTCCGTTTGGAACATAAAGACGTTCTCCATATCTTAAAGTCCCATCTTCGTGTATGTGCAATCATGTCTGTATACCGGCCTCGGTTCTTTGTCGAAGTCTCTGGAATCTTGCATCTATTGGCAGAGCAGCCTTGATTCTCTCGACCAATGTCGATTGCAACTGGTAATTTGACAATTGACCATCAACTCCTGGCATAATGACCTTTATATCCAACTGTTCTAGATCTCTTAATAGATCTAGTTAGGTGATCAGAAAGAATGCCGTGGGTCTCCTGCTTAGAGCATCAGCTACTACGTTGACCTTTCCTGGATGGTACTACAGATCGATCTCAAAGTCTGTCATCACCTCGAGCCAGCGTCTTTGTCTCAAATTCAGGTCCTTCTGAGTGTAGACGTACTTCAGGCTTTTGTGATCAGTGAATATCTCCACTCGTTCACCGTATAGATAGTATCTCCAAATCTTCAAGGCAAAGATGACTGCGGCAAGCTCCAGGTCGTGCGTGGGATAGTTCTTCTCATGGGTCCTCAGTTGTCTAGAGGCATAGGCTACAACCTTCCCATGTTGCATCAAGACGCAACCTAATCCTTTTCCGGATGCATCGCTATATATTATGAATCATCCGGATCTAGAAGGTATGGTCAAGATAGGAGCCGTAGTCAGACGCTTTTTTAGCTCATTGAAAGCTATCTGACACTCCTCTGACCAGATGAACTCCTGCTCCTTGCGGGTCAAATGGGTCATTGGCTCTGCGATCCTTACAAAGTTCTCTACGAACCTCCGGTAATATCCGGCAAGCCCTAGAAAACTCCTCACCTCGGAGACGTTGGTAGGGGTTGGCCATGTCTCTACGAATAAAATCTTCGTCGGGTCTACCGTAATACCATCTCCTGTGATAACGTGCCCAAGGAAAGCGACACGATCAAGGAAAAACTCACACTTGTTCAGCTTTGCATAAAGACTCTCACGTCTTAGCGTCTCTAACACCAGTCTCAAGTGTTCTTCGTGCTCCTCGTGGCTCTTTGAATACATCAAGATGTCGTCGATGAAGACTACCACGAACTGGTCCAGGTACTGGTGGAAGACTCTG
Source organism: Iris macrosiphon (assembly GCA_036927795.1). NCBI lineage: Eukaryota > Viridiplantae > Streptophyta > Magnoliopsida > Asparagales > Iridaceae > Iris > Iris macrosiphon. The sequence goes on along the minus strand of JAYESA010000007.1, from coordinate 104,976,714 downwards.
TTCATCATGTTCATAAATACGGCAGGTGCATTTGTCAGTCCAAAAGATATCACCAGGAACTCGTAGTGACCATAACGAGTCCTGAATGCTGTTTTTGGAATGTCCTCTCTTCGTACTTTTACCTGATGATAACCTGATCTCAAATCTATCTTTGAGAACACCACCGCTCCGGTCAGTTGGTCGAATAGATCATCAATCCGCGGTAGGGGGTACTTGTTTTTTATTGTCAAAGCATTAAGGGCTCTGATACCAATATACTATAATTATATATATATAATTATAGTATATATATAAACATATATATCTATATATCTATATATATTTATATATATACTATAATTATATGTATATAATTATAATATATATATATATATATCTATATAATAATAATACATATATATATTTATATACATAATATATTAGTATATAGATATATATATAAATAGTATAATATATAATATATACTGTATTTATACTAAAATATAGTAATATACATATATATAATAACATATATATATATATATATACACGTATATATACGTATATATACGTAGAGAGAGGGGTGGGGTACCTAACACGTTAGGGGGGGGCCACATCGTCGTCGCCGGCGGGAGGGGCCGGAGGTCCGGCGGGTGGCTGGCCTTGGCAGCAACAGCTGCAGCTGTAGCAGTCAGCAGCAGCAGTAGCAGTAGCAGTGACAGTGGTAGTAGCAGTAGCAGCGGCAACTGTGGCAGCTGCAGCGGCGGCTGAGGCTGCGACGGCGAAGGCGGCGGTACAGGGTGGCAGGGCGGCGGAGGAGGGGGCGGCGAAGGTGGTAATGGTGGTGACGGAGGTCAGTGGTGGCCGGGGGTGGAGTTTAGGGAGGTCGGGTGGGTGGCTGGTGTTATGGTTGGGGGAGTCGGGGAACCAGAGTTTAGGGTGGTCGGGGTGGTGGAGTGCTGTGAGAGTGGAGTTAGGGGTCGGGTACGGCGGGGGCTGTCGGCGGCGGCTGCGGCCGCTAGGACGGTGGCGCGGTGGCCGGGGGGAAGCTGAGGGAGGGGCGAGGCGGTAGTATGGTGGTCGGAGATAGGGAGATCTGAGGTGGGAGTGGTGAGGGGTTCGGTTGAGAGGGGGGTTTAAATAGGGTTGCATGGGTTAGGGTATTTAGGTAATTTTAGGTTTTAAATATCTAGATATTTATTAGATATTTTAGGGTTCATTAAATGCATTGAATGCATTGAATCTACCTAATTTGGAATGAACGGTGGAGGATCACCCTCCAATGGGAGTTAGACACCTCGCACATACAATTTTGCAGATAAAACCCTACAGTTTCACAAATTGCACAAATGCCCTAATAAATTGGGAAATTATGCAATTACTAAATTGTTTGAAAAAAACACCTCATTCTTGACGGCGACGTAATGAACAAAAATGAGGGGGGTATTCAGTAAGGGTCTTGAGGGTGTGGGGGTGAGTCTGGGTAGGGGCTGGGCCTAGTTTTGGGCGATGCTGGTCACCGTATTAATTTATTAGAAATTAATGCGCATGGTGTTTTCTAATTATTTAAAAATATGTAGGGCTAGAATTTAGTGCAGTATAAGTATACTAGATGTAGTATACTCAAAGTAGAATAATAACGTAATTTAGTTTGGACAAAATAGGTTCCTGTTGGGCCTCTAATTTTGATTGGGACGGACAAGGGTACAGGGTTGGAAATTAATTGGAAATTAATACGGACGTTTGTAACAATATTTATGTGACTAAAACGAGACTCATGCCAGCGTATTTGTGAGTTGTACAAAGTTTAGAATAGTAGATTGTCATGTCTAGGAGAGGTATGTGAACTTTGTTTGGGGATAACAGTCAGTGTAATGCTCTAAATATTGATGTGATCGACAGGTGCACTAATAAATAAGATATTGCATAAATAAATTTAGAATACTGTAATTAATCCTAATTTGTTAAAAATAATCCTAATTTTACTATTTAATGCTAAAATATGGTCGAGTGAGTTTACAAATATAGAATTTAGGTTGAGATTATACTCAATCACAACTAGGAAACAATCCCAAATATCTTTTTGCTATCTTTACTTATTGAATGTTTGCTTTACTTTGAATAATTTTGGCATTCCTTCATGATATCGTATCATACTCAATATTGACTTTTTTGTTTCAATCTATCTTCAGGATGCCGTCGAAGATGCATTCCCAGCGCTCAGGCGCAATGTCAGCAAGGTCGATCACTTTATCACCCATGAGGGCAGTACCAGTAGACGGTGTTCCAGCAGTTACATTACAGAGGTCAGCTTCACCGATCCAGGTAGACATTTTTGCAGCAGCTTTCGGGGATGCTTTGCCTCTGATACAGAGGGCAGTACCGACAGTTTCAGGGGATCTTCCACCCCCACCACCCACAGTCGATCAGACACATGTTTGCACTCTTTCAGCAGATGATGAAGATGCAGCAGCGCAAGTCAGATGTTATGAGGTAGGGCATTGAGAATGCTCACCAGATTGAGCTCGTTGTAGTCAAGATAGTCACCTTAGTCCCTCCACAGACGGTACCACTTTAATTCACCCAGCAGCAACCGAGGTCGGGAACAATCATAGACTTCAAGAGAATGGGGCCGAAGGACTTTAAAGGTACTGAAGGGATTATTTATGCTGATGATTGGATAGAAGACATTTAGAGGAACTTGCGACTTGCACAGATTCTAGAAAGGTTACAGGTAAAGGCTGAAGGAAGCATGATGTTTGATATCGCATTGACTTGGTTCAGGATGGACCCCAGGATCTTAACACCGAGACTTACTTGGGAAGCCTTTAAGGATCTCTTCAAGGAAAAGTTCTTTCTAGATGTGGCTCTAACATCTCTAGAGAGCCAGTTTCAGTACCTCGTTCAGGAAGGTATGACGGTGGATGAGTATGCGATTGAGTATTGTAGATTAGGCCTCTTTATGGTGGGGCAAAACCCTAGAGGGAAGGCCAAAAAGTTCCGAATGTGCCTGAACAGGGAGATAAAATCATATACGAATGAATATTCTACCACTACATTTGAGGAGATTCTAAGACAGGCACAGCAGGCAGAGGATGATCTAAAGCTTATCCCCAAGAGGTCAAGGGAGACAGAAGGATCCAGTACTAAAACGGGTCCAATAAAGCGGCCTCACTTTCAACAACAACATCATAGATACTTCCAACAGCCGAGGCAGCAGTACCCGAGACTAGCTAGAGCGCCAGTGCAGCAGACACAACAGATCCAGATGAAAGCTATTCCTTTCCCATTCTGCAATAAACTGGGACATGGATGGGATGCGTACAGGATAAGATTGGGCCAGTATTTATTCTACGGATCAAAAGACCACCAGTTGAGGGCTTGTCCTAGAGTTCTAACTCATCTAATTCATGGCGGGGCCCAGGCACAAAGAGCACTCGTAAGACCACCAGCGGGACAACAAAGAGGACCTCCCCTACCACCATAACAGCAACAGTTTGCTCAACACCAGCACCAGCAGAGAGGTGCCCAGCAAAATGGGCGAGTTTTGCTTTGACCGTCGAGGAGAAGGAGCCAATCAGTGAGGTTATTTTAGGTTCAGTCTATCTTGACTCTTTTCCAGCTTATGCTTTATTTGATTTTGGTGCTTCACATAGTTTCATATCTATATCTTTTTCTCTGAAATATCACCTTGAGACTGAACCATTGGCGAGGACTTGTAAGATCACGACCGGGGGTAGCATTATCCTGACCAGTGATTTTACAAGGATCGAAAAGTTTCTTTGGGAGGCCGAGAGTTGAGCACTTGTCTACTTGTAATGCCACTTCCGGGCTACGATATAGTACTCGGGTTGGATTTGTTGAGTAGGCACTATGCTAGTATTGATTATCGTGGAGGTAGAGTTTTATTTCAGCCACCAGGAGAGCCAGAGTTTAAGTTCGTCAAAGGAGCAACAAAGTAGAGCAAGGAAGATTTTTGTGGAGCTATGGTAAAAGAGGAGGATTAGTCGCATTCATTGATTGCAGAGTATATGGTCATCTTTTCGGAGGAGTTATCAGGGTTGCCATCAGACAGAGATATGGAGTTCTCTATAAACTTAGTGTCAGGCGCAGAGCCGATATTCCAGTACGTGTATAGAGTGAACAACATCGAACTGGCAGAGTTGAAGAAGCAGGTAAATGAGTTGCAGGACAAGGGCTTTATCCTCTCCAGTTCATCACCATGGGTGCTCCAGTATTATTTGTACCAAAGAATGATGGGTCAGTATGCATGTGTATCAACTACAGGGCACTCAACAACCTCACTATCAAGAACAAATACCCATTGTCGCGGATTGATGATTTATTTGATTAGTTGAGCGGAGTGAAGGTATTCTCAAAGATAGACTGGAGGTCGGGGTACCACCAGGTGAAAGTGAAGAAGAAAGACATTCCGAAGACAGCTTTCAGGACTCAGTATAGGCAGTTTGAGTTCTTAGTAATATCGTTTGGGTTGACCAATGCTCCAGCGATATTCATTAACCTAATGAATAAGATATTTCATCAGTACTTGGATCAGTTTGTAGTAGTGTTAATTGATGATATACTAATTTATTCGAAGACCCGAAGGGGCATGAGAAATACCTGAGATAGTTTTGGAGACCATCAGGAAGGAGAATCTTTATGGCAAGCTTTCGAAGTAAGGGTTCTTCCTTGATAAAGTTGAATTCCTCGGGCATGTGATTACAAGAGATGGGATCTCAGTAGACCCAAAAAAGATTTCAACAGTTGAGTTATGGTCTACCCCGAGTTCAGTGGAGATGATCAAAAGTTTTCTTGGATTGACAGGCTATTATTGGAGATTTATTCAGAATTTTTCCAGGATTGCGGAGCCGATGACTAGACTAACCAGGAAGGACGTGAAGTTCGTCTGGACTGATGATTGTCAAGCTTCTTTTGAGGAGCTAAAGAAAAGGTAGCATTGCCATCAGGAAAAGGATAATTTTCTATATATAATGATGCATCGGGTAAGGGTTTGGGTTGTGTATTGTAGTAGTACGGGAAGGTGATTGTCTATGCTTCCAGGAAATTATGCCCGCATGAGAAGAATTACCTGACCCATGAATTGGATTTTGCAGCAGTTACTTTTGCTCTTAAACTGTGGAAGTACTACTTGTATGGAGAGTGGGTAGAGATCTTTACAGATCACAAGAGCTTAAAATATGTGTTCACACAAAAGGAGCTCAACATGACGCAGCTGCGATGGTTAGAGTTGATGAAGGACTTCAATATTTTTTTATAATACCATCCAGGGAAGGCCAACATAGTCACTGATGTCTTGACCAGGTATACAGTGGCTATGTACTTGATGAGGGACAGACATTTGTTGGCCGATCTTGATAGCTAGGGTATTGAGGTGTTAGTTCCTGGAGTTGCAACACAGATATAGGGATTCCAGGTACAGTCAGTGTTGATGGACCGAATCAGAACCGCACAGTTCGAGGATGAGTCTTTGAGGAGCATCAAGGCATAGGTCCAGATAATATTGGCAGATGACATCAGTATAACAGAGGATGGATCATTACGGCATATTACCAGATTGTGTGTGCCGAATGGAGCGTTGTGAGAGAAGGTTCTTCAGGAGGCACATCGATCTTAGTACTCTATCCATCTAGGTGCCAACAAGATGTATAGAGACATGAGAGAGCATATTTAGTAGTATGGTATGAAGAGGGAGGTAGCTAGCTTTGTATCCAGATGTTTAGTATGCCAGCAAGTAAAGGCAGAGAGACAAATGCCAGGTGGATTGCTTCAGCCTTTACCCATTCTAGAATGGAAGTGGGAGCATGTGACGATGGACATTATTTTGGGCTTCCATATTCTCTAGGAGGTAAAGATGCGATTTGGATCATCGTAGACAGGTTGACCAAATCGGCCCACTTTATGCCATTCAAATTAGGTACATCTATGAAGAAGCTCGCAGAGATGTATGTGCGTCAGATAGTCAGATTACATGGAGTTCCTGTAAGCATAGTCGTGGATCGGGATAGTCGCTTTATGTCCCACTTCTTGAGGAGTTTATAGGCTAGTTTGGGCACTCAGCTCAAGTTCAGTACCGCATATCACCCTCAGACAGACAGACAATCAGAGAGGACTATCCAGACTATCAAGGATATCCTACGCACCTGTGTTTTAGATTTTGGAGGCCCTTGGGAGGATCATCTTCACCTGGTAGAGTTTGCTTAAAATAGCTACCAGGCCAGTATCGAGATGTCACCATTTGAGGCGTTGTATGGACGGAGATGTCTTACTCCGTTATCATGGGATGATGTTAGTGAGAGAGCCTTACTGGGACTAGATCTGGTCGAGGATGCAGCTGAGAAGGTGAAGCTTATTAGAGATAGGCTTCGGGTGGCATAGGACAGATAACGGCATTAGGCCGATAGCCACCGGAGACCATTGGAGTTTGAGGTATAGATTTTATTTTGTATTGCTTATGATTGTTTGTTATAGTTAGAGTGCTAAGGGTGTATTCACTACCAGAAAAAAATTAAATTAGCGACTTTTAAAAATATCGCTAAATGACGAAAAAACATCGCTAATCACATTTAACGACGTAATTAGCGATGTTTCAAAGAAGTCAGAAAAAAGCAAGTTGCTAAAAGAAAAAACATTGCTAAACGGCGATATGCCGACATTTTTTAGTGACTTAAATGTGTCGCTAAAATTATAACGTTTAGCGACGCAGTGTCACTAATTAGCGACGTTAATTAACGTCGCTAAACATCGCTAATTAGCGACTTATATAGCGACATTACAGTGACATCTTTAATGCCTGGCAATACTGCCATATCAGCAATTTGCGACGTACAGCGACGTTTTTAGCGACATGTTTAGCGATATCCTTAGCGACGTGTTTTAACGTCGCTAATTAGCGATGTATTTAGCAACGTGTATACACGTCGCTAAACGTCGCTAAAAATGTCGCTAATTTTACAAAAAAATAAAAAATAGAATTCTGAATTGTGTCCAAACTATTATTCCTGCAGTTTATTAAATCACAATCAGTACAAATAGACCCGGAGCAACCCTCCGTTGAATTTCTGGGTTTGCCAACCCCCTTGGGTTGAACACTCAACACCGATAAAAATAATATATTTAATATGAATAATATAATAAAATTTGAAGAAAAGAAAGCATCCAGCAGATCTTATCGTAAAGAATACGGCAAATATATATCCATACAATCTCATCCTAAAATAAAAAATACAAATATCCAGCAACTAGCTATACTACGGCGGATCTGTAGGAGGCTGACCACCGGCGCGCATGAAGGATAAGAACAGTTCATACTGCTCCCGTGGAATCGACACCAATGTTGATGGAGAAGGCAGTGACGTCGGTGGACTCTGTGTCGATGTAGGCGCACCAGAAGCCTGTCCCCGCTCCAAGTCTGCGAATCGCTGGTTGTAAGAATCTATGGTAGATAGCAGCCTCATACTACTATGAACCATTGAATCCTGCTTCATCGTCAGCCTCTCACCCAATGATAGCTATGATGCCTGTAGCTCTATGATGTTGCGGTCTGTCGAGGCTCTAATATCATTTGTCAAATCCCGGAGCTCCGTGATGCTGTGGTCGAGCATATCAAATCATGCGATGAGCGTCGGATCATCCGCCTGCAGCTGGGACCGGGGCAGCTCCTCCATTCTTCACAGCAACTCTTCATGGAGAGACGCAATATGACGGTCAACGGCCTCCTGGACTCTGGCCAACGACTGCGAGGGCTGTGTGAAATATGTAGCAGTCGCGGAGGCCCTAGATGACTGCATCACAACCAGGGCACCATAGGATCCCGTACCATAGTACGTACCCCTCTAGAGACCACCAGCTGCGGTCACCCACAGGTCGTTCGCCGACGCAGATGGAGCAGGCTGCAAGAAAGTACCAGCCTCTTTAGGTGTAGGTGCACTAGCAGTCGCCCGCTCATGCAACCTAAGATACTCGGCCTAGAAAGGTTTAAAAACTCGATAATTGCCTAAGTTATATTAAAATTAACACAAAGCAAAGTAATACTTACATAGGTCTGCGAGGCCCTCTCATCAATGAGATTTTTGTCCTTGCGATGGGTGGCCAAGAAGACGGTCACCATGTTTGCATCCTCACTCCTCTGTACCTGTTAAAAATATATTATTTAGTACTAAACTTAAACATTTTTTCCTACTACCATTTTATGGTACTTATATTAAAATAATATATTTTAAAAGAAAAAACATACCAAACGATGAAAATATTCCATCATCGGAATCGAGCCACCACACCACTTGGCAGCATTCTGCCTAGCCGCCTTGGCCTTCTCAGACCTTTCCTTGTAGCTCGGATCGTCGAATCTAGCCCTCATCGCAGTCCACTACTCAGACGTGATCCAACCTTGGATCGGTTTTCCAGCACGATCACGAACCTTCTGGTCATCCAGAGCATCTCGGATAAGCTTGGCGGCAATGGTAGGAAAGAGCCGCTCGATCAACTCGGCCCGGTACGGAGGATAGAAATACGTTTGCTATAATAAATAATTTAGTAAGTGAGCATCACGGATAAGTTATATAATATGCATAAATTATAGGACTTATTTAATATAATTTTACCTGGAAGTGCGCAAACCAGAACGTCTTCCTCTCCTTCGGAGCCTCAGAGTAGTTGATCCAAGGGCCACTGTAGTTGTTCCTCAGAAATTGGCCCAGGCGTCTCTGAATCGACGATGGACGATATCTATACAGAGATAATTATTTTGATCAAAAAAGTTAATATACGATGAATAAAGAAATACACGATATATATTATGCTAAACCATCTAATTGACTTACTTTGTACCGTCGGCCCAAATCTTAGTCCTCGTCTCCTCCGGAGGTGCGCATGGAGGATCTTGCTGATGCTGGGACAACATGGGCACGACCTCCTAGACATGCTCATCTGTCCCTATAGTTCCGTCAGCAACAGGAACGCTGGACAAGGGAGTACTATCACGCCTGGAACTACTCGTCCCAACAGTCGGAGATGTGAGTGATCGATATATTGGAATACTGGGCGACGATAATTCGGAACCAACAGTAGGCAGTACCGCAGGAGCACTCTTTCTACCTCGGGACCTGCCAAATCCTCCGTGTCGTCTTGTCATACCTGATAACAACATAGATGAATATAGAAAAACACAAATATATAGTACATTCTACAGTCAAAATGTGATGCATATCTCAAAGCATTCTACAGTCAAAATATAATACATATATTCATTAAAATAGTATATTCTATAGTCAAAATATAGTTACATTCTACAGGCAAAATATTTTATTTTCAATCATCTTCAGAAAATTTATCTTGTTCTCCTTCCTCGTCCTCCTCTTTCTCTTCCTCCTCCTCGTCTTCACTTTTATCTACTTCGTCTTCGTCTTCCTTTTCAGATAATTCTACATCTTTTACATTATTACTCGTGTAATAAGTAACTTCCGTTGAGTCCACATCTATAATATTTGTTATAAGAGGTAGATCATCCTCCTGATAAGCTATTTCGTCAATGTCAAAGGTATTTCTAGCTTTAGTCTTGCATACTGTCTACCAATTTGACCTTGATGTACCTCGTCTAGGATATGTTGTGAAGTACACGAGCTGAGCCTGACTTGATAGGACAAATGGTTCATAGCCTTGATATCTACTCTTGTAGTTTATATCCACAAGGCCATGTTTGACAATTTTCCAACCTTGATCTTGAATCGGATTGAACCATTCACACTTAAATAGCACGATATTAGCAGGTTCTGTGCCATAATTATATGTCAACTCCACAATCTCTCGTAAGATGTAAAAGAAATTATTGCCTGGATCGACGTCTTTGTAGTTCGAAGATTTGATACACAAACAACTATTTTTCGTGGAATCAAGATCTAGAAAGCTGTCTCTGATAGGAGCATTTGTTGACTTGAACCTGAACCCATTCACACAGAAACTTGGCCATATTTTAACGGCAGTAATTGGTCCCTTAGCTAGAGTTCTAATAGATTCAGTCTCGGGTATTATTAGATGATCGACCTAAATACCAAAGTAGCGATAGTAAGTTATTTGTTTTGCAAGTACAGAATTAAAAAATAATTACCAAGCATCTTATATATGCGCTCAACCAAGAAGGAAAATGCCATCTCATTTCTTGTTCTAGTTCTTCGCCTGTTATGTAGGGTCTAACCGACCTCAACTCATCATTATATGTGCTGAAAAATAATAAAGTAACTGCTGATTAGTAGCAGAATAGTATCTTATACTATTACAGTGAGATGATATAAACGTGGACGTATTAATTACTTACCCCTCTAGCTTCTCCACTTCATCCTCGTCTGTCATGCCCCAGTCCCAAAATACATGGGACCAGGCCACGTGGCAATAGCCAGCTGTCACGTCTCCGAGGATATCCTAATTTAATGGATCCTAAAGAAGAGTGCTACGCTGTCCTAAATACAAATATGTCCCATATCAATCAATAACAGGTAATCTAATCTCATCCACAATATAAACAGCAAGAATGTACTAATAATAAATGTTGAAAGATAAACGTCAGTCTCGAAATATCATAGTACAACCAATTGTAGAAGCATGAAAAATACGATGGGGAGTTATACGCGTAAAATCCCCAACGTGCATAAAGCCCACGTAAAACCGAGCTCCAGTACTGGGTGGCATAAAACATGACTTCAAATCCATTGGCGTACAGCATCAATGCTAGTTCAGCTTAAAACATAGCTCCGGAACAACCCGCATAATGCAGTATTTCCAGACTGCTTCGGCGTAAAAAGGTTGCTACATCGCCACTTTGGCGTAAAACTTGTACGTTTTTAATGTAGCGAGAAGTTGTACAAGGAACTTTTTGTATTCCTCGAATGAACCTATCAGACGAAGCAGTGAACCTGAGTTCTGACAAAGAGTACTGCACGACTATCAAGGGGACGGCTGTAATGATGATTCTGCACAGAGCCCCAGACTGTCGTCTAGTGACATAACCCTTGATATAAGATATCGTTTACGCATTCAAGGAATACGCTGCCTATTTTACACAGGCAGATGTGAGCTTTACGCTCAGGATGAGACAAAACCAACCGTCACGTCAAAAGTTGTTCTTCGTACAGAACTCGAGGTACGTCTCTGCAATTAATGCACGAGATTGGGGCAGATCTCTGTATTTAATGCATGAGATTTGGTTCTACTTTTAACGACGGGGTGAGCTATAATTAGGGCTAATACGTCCACATCACCACCCCACACATTACGCCAACCAGGCCATTTTCAGCTTTAGGAGTACGTTGTACGCTATCTCCTTGAAATACGCCGACCTGGATATTTTCAACTATAGGAGTACGCCGTATGCTATCTCCTCGAAAAATGCCAACTTAGGCTATATTTGCAAAGGTGCGTGGTAAGGCTATTTGTCCAAAAATATGCTCAAAACCTCAGTCAAAGAAGGATAACTGGCTATCTTTACGCTGGTTACCTATCCATGCAGCATCAAGCTTTACGCTACTTGGCTTCTACTCCAACATGATAGCTACTTGGCTTCTACGCCAACACGACAGCTATTTGGCTTCTACGCCAACACGACAGCTACTTGGCTTCTACGCCAACTTGACAACTATTCGACTTCTATGCCTACTTGGCTTTAGCTACCGGAACCCATTCAGGGAAAGCCTACCTCAAGTACTATAGAGTAAATCAGGAAGATACAACGGCAGATACTTCAGCTGCCAAACTTCCAGAACCTGAACCGGTCATACTAGAGGCAGGTCCTTCTAGACCAACTTCGGCGGACAAGGGCAAGCAAAAAGAAGTGTGTTTTGATAAACCTTTGAAGAATATTCAAAATAAAGGTTTAGAAAAACCATATAACTTTGACATCCTGGCCTAATTAGCTAATACTCCGGCCAGACTGTCCATTTTTGAGCTACTCAAACTTTCCAGAGACACTCGTCAAGTCTTGAGTGAAGCGTTAATGCAGGCGGATGTATGCTTGACTCAGCTCAAGTCCCCCGATAAAGAATATGTGGCATGCCCTCAATGCCATAGTGTGATGGAGGTGGTCCCTAATATCACTTTCACTCAAGATGACATGCTGTTAAAACATAACAAGCATGACAGGCCCCTCTATTATATCGGATATGTCGGTTCCATGGAGGTAGATCGGATTCACATAGATCTGGGATCGTCGATCAGCATCATCCCTCATAGTCTGCTCAGACCGCTGAGGATTCCTACAAGCGAAGTGGCTTATACCACTACTACAATTGTGGGCTTCAACGCGAGAAAAAGTAAGTCATTAGGGAAGATTCGTCTAAGGATCCAAATTGGGGACCTTAGATTAGTAGCTACATGCTACGTCATCAATTCGGAGGTGTCCTACAACATTCTGCTGGGCAGACCATGGATCCACGATCACAACATTGTTCCTTCAACTCTACATCAATGCTTCAAATATGTAGAAGCCCAAGGAACAGTAAAAATGGAGTTTGTTGACCTTAATCCGTTCAAAGGAGTAGAGTCCTACTATTCCGATGCCATGTTGTACACCCAAGACTACATAAAGGAGGTATCAAGTAAGATGGAGAAGGAATCCTACCGGGAGCCAGGAGAACCATCTACTGAGCAACCCCTGTCGATCCAGGTGAAAGGACAGACTACCCGTCCGAAAGGCATGGAACCCATGGCTATTTAAACCAAATCAGGAGAAGAAAGCGATCCTCTAGTGATCACTTTGAACCAGAAGCCTCCACCTTTGGTCATCAACCACAGACGCAACAAACAGCCGACTTATGTAAATATAACTGGGATTGTGGTTTCTAATGATAATAAAGATTCTCTTTTCCAGTATACTGATGCTCAACGTCCAAATCAGGAATTATCCCCCCATAACGATATAGAACCTATAGCACAAAAATTCTTGGAAACTATAGACTCCTATCATCCGTATGTGTGGGAAGTGGCATCAACATCAAATATCATCACGATATATGGGCCATATAAAGATTCTATCTTTATTATCCCGCCTACTCGCAACAATCAGCATCCAATAGTCTTCGGTCGCATACGCAGTAGACCGATTGTACAAGAAGACTCTCACGAGTTTGATGCTGGCAAAATACAAGTTCACAGATATAGCCCGCAAGCTTTGAAGATTATGCAAAGTATGGGTTATGATCTGAAGTCAGAGCCAGGCCTCAACTATGGGAAAGGCAGACGAATACCGTTGTAGGGTTATCCCTACTGTCAACAAACTCATTTTGGGTTAGGATATACCACGTCTCTTGCAACTTCTGAATCAAATGAGGATACCTTTTCCTCTTCTCAAGATAACTCATCGTCCTCCGGCTCATATGCTGAACTGGAGCAGGTATTATCACTAAATATGGTGTTGACATATTCTCTTGAAGCAAACAAACAAAAATCTGAACCATTTGAAGATGAATCCTGGGCTCAGCAAATGGATACACAATGGGAACTCCGGTTCGAGCAGAGAGAACTGCCCACTAAAGATAAAGTTATCCAAATCGATGTTGGGGATGAACTTGCACCAAAGCCGATATTTATCAGTTACAATCTTTCTGAAGAAGAAAGGGAAGAAATAATCTAGTTGATAAAAGAATATATCGATGTCTTTGCGTGGAATTATAAGGATATACCAGGTCTTGATCCAAAAGTGGCTACTCATAAACTCAACATACTGCCTAATTCAAAGCCGGTGAAACAACACCAACGCCGGTTTCGCCCGGATATGATGGATGCCATCGAAGCTGAAATCAAGAAGCTAATAGCCTATGGGTTCATCCGGGAAGAACAACATCCTGACTGGGTCGCCAATATTGTTCCAGTCATGAAGAAAAGTAGGAAAGTGCGTGTTTGCATCGATTTTTGAGATCTGAATGCAGCCTGCCCTAAAGATGAGTTCCCTCTTCCCATTACAGATGTTATGATCGATAATACGTGCGGTTTTGAGAACAAGTCTTTCATGGACAGATTCTTAGGATATAATCAGATCAAGATGAATCCTAAGATTAGAAACATACTGTCTTTCGGACACAATTGGGGGTATATTTCTATACGGTTATGCCTTTCGGACTGAAGAATGCCGGGGCTATGTACCAACGAGCTATGAGTAACATATTCCATGAGCATTTACGCAAAACAGTAGAATGTTACGTAGACGATATTGCTGTCAAAAGCCGCCTCAAGGATAATCACATCCAAGACTTGAAGACAGTATTCAAGTTGATGCACCAACATCAACTCAAAATGAATCCTACAAAGTCCTTTTTTGGTGTATTCAGTGGCAAATTCCTGGGATTTGTCATTACTGCTAAAGGCATTCAAGTGGACTCTGATAAAGTGAAGGCTATCTTAGAAATGCGACCACCCCATAATCTGAGGGAACTAAGGGGATTTCAAGATCGTCTGGCATATATCAGGAGATTCATATCCAATCTCTCTGGGAGATGTCAACCTTTTTCTCGCCTCATGAAGAAAGATGTGTCCTTCATATGGGACGAAGCCTGTCAGCAAGCGTTTAATAATATCAAATGCTATCTCACTAGTCCTCCAGTTCTGGTGCCTCCTGTCATAGGAAGACCATTTTTGTTGTACGTTCGAGCAATAAATCATTCATTAGGAGCACTCCTAGCACAGAAGAACAATGAGGGTCATGAACAGGCTATCAACTATTTAAGCAAGAAGATGGTCGGAGCTGAACACTGGTACAACCCAGTAGAAAAAGAATGCTTGGCCCTAATGTTCGCCATTCAGAAGACGCGATATTACGTCACAGGCCAAACTATTAATATCATCTCCAGGACCAATCCTCTTCGGGTATTGATGAACAAGCCGAGTGTTCTCAATTCCTGACTCGCGACTTGGGCGATGTTATTAACACCGTATGATATGGTGTATGTCCCTCAGAAGTCTATCAAAGGTTAAGCCTTGGTTGATTTCTTAGCTGCTCATCCGATTCCAAAAACCTTCAAACTATACGAGGACATTCCCAACGAAGTTGCAGAATGTAATTCCGTAATAGAAAGTGATACATGGCAGCTATTCTTCGATGGTGCCTCCAGGACTGGTCCCAAGGGAAATATGGTTTCAGGAGTAGGAATTGTCCTGGTCACTCCTGATAAACTCGTCATCTATCGAGCATATTCTCTTAGCGAACCCTGCTCTAATAATGTGGCAGAGTATAACGCTCTACTAATCGGGCACCAAGTCGCTAAAGAATTGGATGTTGAATACCTGAAAGCTTTTGGTGATTCTCAGCTGATCGTCAATCAGGTCAGAGGAATATATGAAGTCCGCAATCCAGACCTTATTCCTTATCACCAAGCAACGATCGAGATGGCCATATCCTTTAGAGGATTCTTCTTAGAGCACGTGCCTCAATCTCAAAATTTGGAAGCTAATGCCCTGGCCAGCCTAGTTGCAGATCTAGCTATCCCTATAAGAAGGCAAAATTCGGTGATCCTTCTTAACAGAGATTTATTCTGTGTGAAAAATAACTTTCACATAGAACACAGCTACGCTATAAACACGGTGCCTCCTAAGAGAGACTGGAGAAGTCCCTTTATAGACTTCGTGTCATACAAAATCTTACCAGAGGATCCTAAAGAAGCAGTATCCATCAAAAGACGATCATTACGCTTCTATTTTGATGCGTCTTCACAATGTTTATATCGTCGAACGTACGATGGACTGCTTTTACGATGTCTCTCCAATGATGATGCAAAACGGGCTATCCGATAAACTCACGACGGTGTATATGGAGCACATCAACCATGTCCTAAGTTACAGGATCGTATCATGAGGATGGGCTACTACTGGCCTACTATTATCGCAGATGCAGTAAAATATGCAAGACAATGCGAAGCCTGTCAAGTTTATACAGATTTTATACATCAGCCTTCTGAATATTTACATCCTACGATTGCATCATGGCCTTTTGAAGCATGGGATATGGATATTATTGGTCCTATTCACCCGTCTTCTTCTAGAGGACATCGGTTCATATTGGCCATTACAGATTATTTCTCCAAATGGGCGGAGGCGATCCCCCTTGCTAAGGTAAAGACATCCAACATGATCAACTTTATCAAACATCATATCATTTATCGCTTTAGGTTACCACGAAGGATAATTCATGACAATGGGCCTCAATTCATCAGCCAAGCGTTTTACCGATAAGAATCGGATACAAAATATGGCCTCTACGGCATACAATCCAGCTGCTAATGGTTCGGCGAAAGCCTTCAACAAAACCATTATTAAACTCTTAAAAAAGTTCGTCTCTTAAAACAAAAGAGATTGGATTAAGAAACTTGGAGAGTGCATCTGGGCATATCGCACAACAGTACGAACACCGACGGGTTGTACCCTATTCTCATTAGTCTACGGGTGTGAAGCAGTTCTCCCCATTGAAATCTAAATTCCATCACTCAGAATAGTAGTGGCTAATGAGTTGACTCAAAAAAATAATGATCGACTATGGCTTCAAGAACTAGAAGGATTAGACGAGAAACGCCTTCAAGCTCAGCAACGTATTGCATTCTACAAGGCACATATTTTTAGAGCTTTTAACCGAAAAGTGAAGGAGAGAGTGTTTAAAGTTGGCGAGCTAGTTCTAGCTGTGAAGAGGCCAATGATCATTATACACAAAAGTAAGGGTAAATTCTAGCATAAATGGGAGGGACCTTATACGATTGAAACAACATTTTTAAATGGCGCATACAGATTAGCCAAGCCTAATGGAGATCTGATAATGGCTCCTATCAACGACAAATTTTTGAAGAAGTACTACGCTTAGTCTCCCTTGTTTAAATAGAGTATGGTGAAGATCTCATTCTAACGATACTACATACAAAGATTGGTTGGACCATATTCTATCATGTTATTATGACCTCTGAATAGATATGTTTAACTAATTTGAAATTTCAAAATCTATCACGTCAATATTACCTCTGATAGTGTTTTGTATACAAATTTAGTTGGATCATATTCTATCATGTCCACATAACCTCTGAATAGGTATATCCAGCTGAAGCTTACCGAAAGTATATAACGTCCATATTACCTTTGATATCACTTTCACCCTAGCCTATCATTTATATTCAAAAATAATGGGTCCACAAAGTCAGATAAAGTCTCTTTATTATCTCCGGGAAAAACAAAATTATATAGAGAAGCAAAAAGTATATCATTGGGGAGGAGTAGTCAAATCACGAATCTGCTACGCCAAAGCGGTTATCCTCTCATTCCTGGAGTCTAAGATGTTAGTGCGAGCCCGTTCCAGTCTTGCCTCGTCATCACTCAGGAGTGATAGTTCAGACCGAGCATGAACAAAACCGACGCGGATTTCTCCCGTACGTGCCAAGTTCCGCTGAGCTGTATCCATTCGGCCCTTCAACACATCTAGACCTGCCGATGACTGGAGAGCCCACTCCTTTGCCTGAGCGAGTTTAGCTTCCAATTTGTGGACCCGCGCTTCATTTCCCTCATGTTCGGCCTTACACTTCGTCAGAAGAGGAATAACCTCCTCCAAGACGGCCTGCTCTTCATCCATCTCCTGTTGTTGTGTCTGGATGGATTTGTTTAAGCATTTTATCTGTTTAGCAAGCTTCGCAGTCAAGGAGTCATACTCGGCCTGAATCATCTTATCGATGTTGTCTCGAGATAGTTGCAAATACTCGTTAATGGGTTGTTCCAAACCATTAACTATTTGCTCTAGCGCATCAGCTCTGTCATTATCATTGAAATTTCTAATCTGCACGATAAGGAGATTGGAGGACATCTTCAGAGCAGCAAAACCTAAGTTCTTCTCCAGCACCAACGATATTAACTCCTTCAAAGTGAGATAAAATATGCTAGTGTATTGATCCACTAGCATAGCAAAGCTCGAATGGACGCTGGGAGTGGCCGCAATATCAGTAAATCTTCCTCCAGGAATGACTGCAGAAGAAGTTGCCATGGTCGTTGACTCTACAGATGGCACTACAAAAGAATGAACACTAGCAACGGTTGAAGTTGCTGGTGTACTCAACGAAGGAGGCTGTAACCTCCGATTTCCAATTTCCGAAATAATTAGATTTTTAATTTATTTTAAATACCAAATTTATAAAATATTTCTCCTTGAATTCTTGTATTTGATTTTTGAGCAATGTTTGATTTTAGAAGGTAATTTAAAATCTTTTATAAAAATTATTTTTCCTAAATGTCGATGTATTATAAAATAAATAATAATAATAATAATATATATATTTCTCTAGCTTCAAATATTTATTGACTTGAAATCATAATATTATTTATTTGATAAAATTATTTAAAGGACTAGTTGTTTTCTTCATAATAATTTTTTAAATTCATTTGGGATAGTAAATAAATAAATTATATACTTTCTAAGATTTTGAAATATGAGTTTAATTAGTAGCTAATTAATCAGTTAGCCTTGGAAGCCTCTTAAAATTTTACTTAAATTATAATACTTTTCTATTAAATTTATAAGTTTACCATCTTCCATTTACACCCTCATTTTTTTCCACATGAAGAACTTATTCATGTATAATCTGGGCCATTCATTATTTGGGCCAATCCTCACCCTTTATCCCACAACTCTCTCCCTATTTAAAGTCTCTCATCACCATTCCCACCCTAGCTAGCCCTCACAAATTCCCACAAGCCAACAAGCCATCACCATTGATTTTGTATGCTCGTGTCCGTGTGTCCAGCATTACCGTGTCAGCCGTGTTGGCCTCGGGTCCGACCCCGGGTGTCCCATCATATCCATTCATTTCCTGTGTCCGGTTACAACATTACAAACAGATTTTCGTGTCCGACACACCCGGACACGTCCACCCCCACACCACACAACATCGAATCCCCGTGTCCAACCTCGGACACGACCCACCCGACTCGTACAAATCCCAAACCTAACCTAGATCTCGACCGCCGGTGGCCGCCGCGTCTCCCCTCCACGTCGTCGAGCTCCGCTGCCGCGTCGAGCTCGAAGATCCGTCGCTCTCGAGTTCCACGCCGCCGCCTCAGATCCGGAGCCGACGCCCTCGTCGAGTCGACCGCCGCCTCGGATCCGCCTCGAGCCGAGCTTCGCCGCCGACCTTCGACCGGACGCAGCCAGACCCGCGTCGAGCCGAGCTGCCGCCGCCTTCCTCACCGGAGCCGACGCCGCCGCTCTCGGGTTTCCACCGCCGCCGTTCTCGAGCTTCGACCGCCGCCGCCACAGCCGATCCGGGACGCCGCCGCCGCCCGAGAAGAACGTCGCCCACCGCCGACGCCTTGCCGGCCCGACCCCGGCGAGACCTCCTCCGTCGACGACGGAAACCCCCCATCGTGAGCCTTTCCCCTTCCCCTTTCTTCTTTTCAGTTCTGTAAATTTTGGATTTAGTTAAGTTATATATGATTAGTTAATTAATTAATCCTTTAGTTAATTTATATTAGTTTAGTTAATTTATAATTAGTTTAATTTATAATTAGAGTAGTTAATTATTTCTAAATTAGTTGATTAATTTATTAATCAGTAATTAATTATTAATCAGTTAGTAATTATTAATTAATTAGTTTAGTATTTTCATATAATTAGTTTAGTAATTTCATGTAATTAGTTAGTAATTTCATGTAACTAGTTTAGTAAATAAAATATAATTAGTTTTATTGTTCTTATGTATGAAATTAATTATTTATTATGTGTAAAATTTAGTTATGTATTATAATTAAAAGGGTTTTGATTATGCAAAAATATAATAATTTGTGGGGTTTATATTATAAAATAAAATATAGTTTCAATAAATTAGTTCAAAATTGGTTATTTGGACTGGTAACTGAAATTACTAGAGATATATAAATACATTGGTTTTTACATAAATTCTAATTTATAAATAAACTTATTGTAATTATTGTTCAAAATAATTTCAAAATGATTTTCATTAAATTAAGGTGTTACCTTAATTACAAACAAACGACCCTTCCCCTATTAGCCTGGTATCCTTATCTCGATTTTCGTGTCAAACTCCGATCTTGGACTTCTTTATATAGTTTCTAGCTATTTGGACTGCTCCGGACCCATTGGAACTAACTGCTATTTCATTTGGGATCACCTTGAGAAGTGTGGCATTATACACATTCTTTGATTAGTTATATATATATATAATGTTGATTGATATATATATGCAAATACGTATTTTGGTATATAAAATGTAATAGTATACGTACTATTTTGATATATATATATATATATATATATATATATATATATATATATAAATATATATATATATATATATATATATATATATATATATATATATCCTTATTGTTCAATTGGTATAGTATAATATGTATATGTGTATTTCCTTTAATATATATATGTAGGTATTTTGGTATAAAAATATATAATGTTTAGTATATGTATATATTTTGTATATATATATATACTTAATATATTTTTAAATATGTATAATTAGTATAAATGTATATATATATATATATCTTGTACATACAATTAATGTATTGTATTTGTATTTAATGTGATGTACTAGTATTAGTATATATTTTAATAATAACATTGACAATATATATATATATATATTTTTAAAAATGTATTGTTAGCATATGTATGAGTATACATATATAATATTCAACTAGTATAAATCAGATATGTATTTAAAAGGCATATATATATATATTGTAAATACATTTAAATTGGTGCATGTATAATTATTGTAAGTATTAATAAGTGTAATGTGTTTTACGTATCCCTACTAGGTGATCCTAGGTGACCGGTATCATACCTAGAGAAGTCCCGAACTCAGTATTTTTTAGACTGTGTTAGTGTAGCATCTGATGCAATGTGGTTTTGCTTGTGATATGTTATAGGACTGTTGGTTTACCCAGGGGATACTCTGGAACAGGACATCAATAATTACCATCTAAGGACCCAAGGCGAGTACATTCTCTGATTAGTTTTTAATTTATGATATCTCCTATGTTCACTGTATCTAGTGTAAATATCCATGCTCTTGACACGCTGGTTACACGGATTGGTATACACGGATCTCGTCATGAGATGTTATTCCTTATTCATGGTGTAGCTTGTACAAGACTCGTTTCCTTGTTATCTTGTGCATGTACAGACACTGATTCCCGGGGAGACTTGCTACCTCCCTAGGGAATCCCGTGCCATAGCGTACCATGATTGGATCCACTATACCAGTCGGGGGTGGGGAGTATTTTAGTGTAGATATGTGATCATACCCAACTTTTCATGCATCATAGCTCACCCCACATCTCACATCGGGTGCGGCCTGACCATCTCCATGCTTCATAGCTGTTACGTGTGATTAGCCTGACCTCTACATGCATTATAGCTAACCAACAGTTAGCCTGACCTTACATGAATTATAGCTAATCATATGTAACCAGCCTGATCAAGTTCCCAAGCCGATCACATGTTAAAGCTAGTACTCACACACTTAGTCATAGGTTCTTGCTCATGGACATATTGTTTCTTCTCCTGTATTTACTTACAGTATTTCCAGCATTTCTTTTATTTCTCGTACCTATACATGCTTCTGGTATATTTCCATCTAGAACTGCTACATAGTTTATATCATTAATATAGAACTGCTATTTAGAGATGTACTTTGCTCCTTCCTGACTGGAAAATATTTTTCCAGACTGTAACCTTAGTAGGCTGGTTTCTGACACACTTGGGGATTGGAAGTTAATGATTGCAGGTATGATTATCTTGTCGTTAGACTTGTCTTGTATTTCTTGCTTGCATTGATATCTCATCGTACTTTAGTTTATGTGATTGAGTATTTCTAGCATTATTCTATGATATCCACGTCTCCTTATGGAGTTGCTTATTCTCGTGAGTATGAGTAGATAGTTACATGACCTAGACAGCGTTCTACCGCCGATGCTGCGGCGTAGGCTGGACGTACCCACGCACTCGTGCCCTAAACCGGGTGCGGGTCGTGACACATTTTAGTGGTGGCCCATGCAGGTCAGACTTCGCAATTAGAGCGATGTCGTGGTAGTGCGACAACTTAGTTGTACTACTGCGTGCCTCCTATAGAATATAGGACATAGGATACTAGGATGAGAGAAGGATACTCAATCACAAATTCTTGAGAGATTCCTGGGACGACCCCTTGAGAATCTTATTATAATTTCTAATTTTAAATCCTTCACCTTGTTTCCGTCCGTCCTCACTCGTTGATATTGAGTTTAATTCATGTTGATCAGTTATTAAATTAAAATCTTGGTATCATTGTTGAGTTTATTCTTGTGGACCAGTTGTTAAATTTAAATTCTTGGTATCGTTGTTGAGTTAATTTCATATTGAGATAAATTTTACGGACTAGAATTTATGGTACATCTGATGACATATATTGATGAGGACAGTGAGAAAGGTAAAACGTCTACTTTGGTTATGGAACCTAGAGTTTATCGCAGCCATATTAGCTGTCGTGACGAGAACGTAGGAACCTAACTTGGATGTACATACTTTAGTTATGAGATTTAGAGTTTCTTGCAGCCATACCGGTTGGCGTGGCGAGGATTCTAGATGACATGATTATAGGGTTGTATACCTTAGTTACGGAACCTGTCGTTTATCGCATCTATGCTTACTGGCGTGGCGAGGATTCTGAGTGTCATGATTTCGGATAGACGTGTATGATTATCAGGTTGTATCTTAAATTGGTTCTTAAAGTATCATCTCAAGACTTATCTATTTATGTCATTCCAGGACTTTGTTCTATCGCTTCTTTTTTTTACTAGCAGTAAAGATACCTTCCGTCCTTGATCCAGTTCTTTTGAGCCTTATTTCTTTAAGGATCCTTGTTAGTGTGATAATTAATGACTTATAATTATGGCTGTGTCTTGAGTATTAGTATTGGTTGAGTGTTGTTAGTGAGTTATAGGTGTTTCCTAGTTGGACATGTGAGCAGTAGGCTTTAATCTAGAGTTAGCCCTTAGCATAGTACCTTGTACCAATGGTCATGGGATAAGCGTCATTAGAGACTGAGAGTAGAAGGAGAGTATAGAGTATCAGAGTTAGTAACAGAGCCAATTACCCGTCCTGGATAATCATGATTATGTAATTGAGTGATCTATGTAAACAATTAAGTATCCAGGAATTGTGTTAAGAATTAATGGAGCATAACGTTCAATCTGATGATTGATATCGGGCGTGTTAAAGGTAAAGAAATTTATATGCATGAGGAGTTATAACGAGGTGTCATGAGTAGAGAAATATCGGAATTGGTAATGAAGATGGTGAAGCGTATCACAGATCAGTTTAACAGGCTGAGAAAGGTTAAAGGGAAATATCTATACAACCATCGAGATGAAGAACCATATACATGCCCATAAGAGTAAAAAAACATGAGTGTTATAGTAGATACATGTAATCATGAGTTATAATGAGCTTGATGAATGAGCCATTAATGAGGCTAGTGATATAATACCAAGAGTGCTAATGATTCTATGTCAAGGATTTGTCAAGAATGACGTTAATAACAGTAAGCACCCTGTATGATGATAATTAGATGATATACCAGTTGACATAAATTAAAATCATGAAAGAAAATACAGGTGATGATAACTTTGATCATTGGAGATAATAGTACAAGTGATTCAGGCAGTACAATTTTAGTACACAATTATAGACACTAGATGCATTGAGTGCACCTTGAGTATCAGAGGCCGTGAGCACTGATATGTACATTTGTGGAGTTATAAATTAAAAGGTGGAAAAAAAAAATTATTTTTAGAATAATTGAGGAGTTGAGATTATGTCAAAATCTTTTTGAGGATTTCAAATATGAATTCAATAAACATGGTTAAGGCTACAAAGATTTTAGAAGTGATTAAATTTATTTCGATGTGGAGTATCTGATTTTGAGGAGGTATATGCATTTTATTTTAAAGTTGTTCGAGAAGTTAAACCTTGACGATTATTTTGAGGATTAATTTTATGGTAGATGAGAGATATGAATATTAATATATGAGTAGATGATATACATGTGTAAGGATCTGGTGATTTGAGCATGATTGAGATGGCACCGCAGACTGACTTGGGTGTCCATCTAAAGTTGTATTGGAAAGAGCAGTATTTAGTATGGTGTTGCACTTGACATATATTTGAGTGATAAGAACGACTAGTATAGACAATTGTAGTAGGAACGGAAACTGATAGCGGATATGGTACTAAAGAGATAGAGGTATCAACGTGGATGCATTATTGAATCATGGTTATATTAGAAATTCTGGCATCAAATTTTGGTATTAATAAACAGGTGTGTGCAATACGGATATAATCATGGATTTTGTGGATTAATGATTAGTTGATATGGGTACCAGTGTACATGAATAGGAATTAGTTAGTGAATGTGCTAGAGTTAAGTGTTTGCTAGAGATAGTAGATACTACAAGTAATATGTTAGCATATTTTTTCGTTCCCTCCTAATGTTCTTTTTCCGTCTCTTGATTGATTGATTTCCCTGGTGCTGTAGTTCGTATTCATGATTTTCTTGTTAGGATATAACTAGTACTACACCCTGACAGAGACTGAAATACCATGACAAAAGATGCAGGACCTATATATTTTCTTAAAATTGCATGGCTGTAGGTAGAGCTTTCTTAACCCATGATCATTAGGGTTTTGACCATAGCAAAGATCTATGACAAGGTTATGACCGACAAAAGAGACAAGAGGATTAAATTTGTGGATGAGCATTATTTTAAATAAAGAATTTATGGGTTGTTATAACAGAGTTGATGAATCATTGATTTTGCAAAAATCGAGGTATGATAGAAATTCGAGGATAAATATTAACTTAAAAAGGGAGTTAAGAAATTCACAGGGCAAAATTGAGGATTTATTAATTTTAGGAAGGTCTTGATATGATTAAATTGATTATTAAAATTTGAGAAAATTAGAGAGATTATCATTTTATCTATTTGATTGCAAGATAGGAATTTAAAATTTTATATTATGAATGTTGCATTTAAGATTCTGGAAGTATCGCATCGTTGAGTATCTGAGGAAAAAGGGAATCAGGAAAATAAAAATCATTAATGGAATAGTGTCGAATTCAATTCTCAGGATGAGGATTTAGATTTGAATAAGCATCAATTGAATTTGAGTTAGAGGAGTAAGATGATTGATGGATTATTGCTTAAATTTAAATTTTGGGATACAGAAAAAAAAAATCTGATAAATATGCATTGATGGGATTTCAATTGGAGGATTGGAGATTAAAATCCTTGAGTATTTAGATACGAACTTAAAATTTTTGGAGGAAATTATAACAAAAAGGGAATTTGATTTTTAAACTTGAAGATTTTCAGGAATATGATGTTATAGAATTTTTGAAAGATTGGGAAATAATACTATGGAAGTACTTCATGATTATTTGGTTTGAAATTTAAATTTTGATAGAAATAATACAATGTGTAAATGAAATTATTGAGGACCTTAAATTTCGACGACGAAATTTTTCTAAGGTGGGTAGACTTGTAACCTCCGATTTCCAATTTCCGAAATAATTAGATTTTTAATTTATTTTAAATACCAAATTTATAAAATATTTCTCCTTGAATTCTTGTATTTGATTTTTGAGCAATGTTTGATTTTAGAAGGTAATTTAAAATCTTTTATAAAAATTATTTTTCCTAAATGTCGATGTATTATAAAATAAATAATAATAATAATATATATATTTCTCTAGCTTCAAATATTTATTGACTTGAAATCATAACATTATTTATTTGATAAAATTATTTAAAGGACTAGTTGTTTTCTTCATAATAATTTTTTAAATTCATTTGGGATAGTAAATAAATAAATTACATACTTTCTAAGATTTTGAAATATGAGTTTAATTAGTAGCTAATTAATCAGTTAGCCTTGGAAGCCTCTTAAAATTTTACTTAAATTATAATAATTTTCTATTAAATTTATAAGTTTACCATCTTCCATTTACACCCTCATTTTTTCCCACATGAAGAACTTATTCATGTATAATCTGGGCCATTCATTATTTGGGCCAATCCTCACCCTTTATCCCACAACTCTCTCCCTATTTAAAGTCTCTCATCACCATTCCCAAGAAACCCTAGCTAGCCCTCACAAATTCCCACAAGCCAACAAGCCATCACCATTGATTTTGTGTGCTCGTGTCCGTGTGTCCAGCATTATCGTGTCAGCCGTGTTGGCCTCGGGTCCGACCCCGGGTGTCCCATCATATCCATTCATTTCCTGTATCCGGTTACAACATTACAAACAGATTTTCGTGTCTGACACACCCGGACACGTCCACCCCCACACCACACAACATCGAATCCCCGTGTCCAGCCTCGGACACGACCCACCCGACTCGTACAAATCCCAAACCTAACCTAGATCTCGACCGCCGGTGGCCGCCGTGTCTCCCCTCCACGTCGTCGAGCTCCGCTGCCGCGTCGAGCTCGAAGATCCGCCGCTCTCGAGTTCCACGCCGCCGCCTCAGATCCGGAGCCGACGCCCTCGTCGAGTCGACCGCCGCCTCGGATCCGCCTCGAGCCGAGCTTCGCCGCCGACCTTCGACCGGACGCAGCCAGACCCGCGTCGAGCCGAGCTGCCGCCGTCTTCCTCACCGGAGCCGACGTCGCCGCTCTCGGGTTTCCACCGCCGCCGCTCTCGAGCTTCGACCGCCACCGCCACAGCCGATCCGGGACGCCGTCGCCGCCCGAGAAGAACGTCGCCCACCGCCGACGCCTTGCCGGCCCGACCCCGGCGAGACCTCCTCCGTCGACGACGGAAACCCCCCATCGTGAGCCTTTCCCCTTCCCCTTTCTTCTTTTCAGTTCTGTAAATTTTGGATTTAGTTAAGTTATATATGATTAGTTAATTAATTAATCCTTTAGTTAATTTATATTAGTTTAGTTAATTTATAATTAGTTTAATTTATAATTAGAGTAGTTAATTATTTCTAAATTAGTTGATTAATTTATTAATCAGTAATTAATTATTAATCAGTTAGTAATTATTAATTAATTAGTTTAGTATTTTCATATAATTAGTTTAGTAATTTCATGTAATTAGTTAGTAATTTCATGTAACTAGTTTAGTAAATAAAATATAATTAGTTTTATTGTTCTTATGTATGAAATTAATTATTTATTATGTGTAAAATTTAGTTATGTATTATAATTAAAAGGGTTTTGATTATGCAAAAATATAATAATTTGTGGGGTTTATATTATAAAATAAAATATAGTTTCAATAAATTAGTTCGAAATTGGTTATTTTGGACTGGTAACTGAAATTACTAGAGATATATAAATACATTGGTTTTTACATAAATTCTAATTTATAAATAAACTTTTATTGTAATTATTGTTCAAAATAATTTCAAAATGATTTTCATTAAATTAAGGTGTTACCTTAATTACAAACAAACGACCCTTCCCCTATTAGCCTGGTATCCTTATCTCAATTTTCGTGTCAAACTCCGATCTTGGACTTCTTTGTATAGTTTCTAGCTATTTGGACTGCTCCGGACCCATTGGAACTAACTGCTATTTCATTTGGGATCACCTTGAGAAGTGTGTCTTTATACACATTCTTTGATTAGTTATATATATATATATAATGTTGATTGATATATATATGCAAATACGTATTTTGGTATATAAAATGTAATAGTATACGTACTATTTTGATATATATATATATATGTATATATATATATATATATCTCCTTATTGTTCAATTGGTATAGTATAATATGTATATGTGTATTTCCTTTAATATATATATGTAGGTATTTTGGTATAAAAATATATAATGTTTAGTATATGTATATATTTTGTATATATATATACTTAATATATTTTCAAATATGTATAATTAGTATAAATGTATATATATATATATATCTTGTACATACAATTAATGTATTGTATTTGTATTTAATATGATGTACTAGTATTAGTATATATTTTAATAATAACATTGACAATATATATATATATATATATTTTTAAAAATGTATTGTTAGCATATGTATGAGTATACATATATAATGTTCAACTAGTATAAATCAGATATGTATTTAAAAGGCATATATATATATATATTGTAAATACATTTAAATTGGTGCATGTATAATTATTGTAAGTATTAATAAGTGTAATGTGTTTTACGTATCCCTACTAGGTGATCCTAGGTGACCGGTATCATACCTAGAGAAGTCCCGAACTCAGTATTTTTTAGACTGTGTTAGTGTAGCATCTGATGCAATATGGTTTTGCTTGTGATATGTTATAGGACTGTTGGTTTACCCAGGGGATACTCTGGAACAGGACATCAATAATTACCAGCTAAGGACCCAAGGCGAGTACATTCTCTGATTAGTTTCTAATTTATGATATCTCCTATGTTCACTCACTACTAGAAAAAGCGCTATTAGCGACGTATTTTAGCGACGTCAAAAGAAACGTCGCTAATAATATATAATTAGCGACTCCTAATAAAAACGTCGCTAGGCGTCGCTAAATGGCGACATTTAGCGACGTTTAGCGACTTTTATTAAGATTTTAAAAGTTAAGTCGCTATAATTTAAATAAATATCCATGCTCTTGACACGCTGGTTACACGGATTGGTATACACGGATCTCGTCATGAGACGTTATTCCTTATTCATGGTGTAGCTTGTACAAGACTCGTTTCCTTGTTATCTTATGCATGTACAGACACTGATTCCCGGGGAGACTTGCTACCTCCCTAGGGAATCCCGTGCCATAGCGTACCATGATTGGATCCACTATACCAGTCGGGGGTGGAGAGTATTTTAGTGTAGATATGTGATCATATCCAACTTTTTATGCATCATAGCTCACCCCACATCTCACATCGGGTGCGGCCTGATCATCTCCATGCTTCATAGCTGTTACGTGTGATTAGCCTGACCTCTACATGCATCATAGCTAACCAACGGTTAGCCTGACCTTACATGAATCATAGCTAATCACATGTAACCAGCCTGATCAAGTTCCCAAGCCGATCACATGTTAAAGCTAGTACTCACACACTTAGTCATAGGTTCTTGCTCATGGACATATTGTTTCTTCTCCTGCATTTACTTACAGTATATCCAGCATTTCTTTTATTTCTCGTACCTATACATGCTTCTGGTATATTTCCATCTAGAACTGCTACATAGTTTATATCATTAATATAGAACTGCTATTTAGAGATGTACTTTGCTCCTTCCTGACTGAAAAATATTTTTCCAGACTGTGACCTTAGTAGGCTGGTTTCTGACACACTTGGGGATTGGAAGTTAATGATTGCAGGTATGATTATCTTGTCGTTAGACTTGTCTTGTATTTCTTGCTTGCCTTGATATCTCATCGTGCTTTAGTTTATGTGATTGAGTATTTCTAGCATTATTTTATGATATCCACGTCTCCTTATGGAGTTGGGTATTCACGTGAGTATGAGTAGATAGTTACATGACCTAGACAGCGTTCTACCGCCGATGCTGCGGCGTAGGCTGGACGTACCCACGCACTCGTGCCCTAAACCGGGTGCGGGTCGTGACAGAGGCACAGTCGCTATGATGGGCTCATCCTCCTTTGAAGATATCGGGACTGCTGTGGGTGAGGCTACACCCAAAAATATTGCGGAGGAAGGATCGACAGCTTCAAAGCATGCCTTTTCAAAGTCGAGTGCCGCCGTTTCATCAGCAGGATCTACAACAAAGTCAAAGGTTGCGTCAACTCCACCCTCCCCTGAGATGTCTTCACCTGAAAAGAAGACAAGAGAAAGTTAATATCAACCTGATGTTAATTTTTCTAAAAGAGGCGTAAAGACAACATTTACCCATGGTCGATGGTATATATGTCGAGTCCGCAGCCAGTACAGCTAAATCATTTCTTAATGATGCTAAGCGAGCTATCATACCTGGAGAAGAGGGTGCACCAACTGACACTGGCGAGTAGTCTTCCCAGTCTTCACCAAGATCCACTCGAGGCTCATCGAGTGGAATCTCGCTAGAAATACTTACAGACGAAGTAGGGGTTACTCCCATTATTGGTCTGGATAAAGGTATATGGAATCTTATTATGCTCGGCCTCGGAGGTGATCTCGTAGCACTACCAGAAGCAATAGTAGCAGCGATCTCGAGCAAAGAATCTCCGACAGTGCCTGCCGGAACTATGGAGGTCCCCTCTCTAAAAGGCGAAAGACCTCTAATTAAAGAATCATCCCCAACAGGGGAGACGACAAGCTCGCTCCTAGGAGCCCCCCTGGTGGAAGCCCTTTTCGGACCTTTGGCAATCTTCTTCTTGCGAGGGGAAGGCTCTTTCAGAGTGGAAGCCTTCCATTTCTGGAGGATAACGAGAGGCTCTGCCGGTGGAGTTATTACGCCTCTCGGTATTAACGTCAAGAACTCGTCTGCCCCGGCAATGTCCTCATTCTCATCCGAAGAAACAGACGGAACCTCATCCCTTGTGGTAGACCTATGGGAGGGCATCCTAAAACTTCCATGCACATCAAAATCATAATGGAAGGTATTTATGGACGCATAGAACTGCGCATATGAGTGAAGGATACGCAACTCCAAAGAAAGAGAAGTTACGGGCACAGCAAAAGTCGTACCAGTACAGCCCGTGATAAAGTACAGCCATCCTCTGGCTCCATCAATAAGTCCACCTTTGGACTTGAAGCTGGTAATTGCATTCCCCACATGTAGCTGATCGTATCCAAACTGCCTGGCGAACCGACTGGGCAAATAAGGCTCCAAATAGTAGTGGTCATCGCTTCTGTACAGCAAATGGGAAGGTCTAACGCAGACCAACCAGTAGAAGACTTCAGGAGAAAGAATAGTCATCCCATGGCCCCCATCCTTAAGTTTCTTCCCCTGTTGATTGATATGTACAGGGAGAACGATAAAGAAGAGCTTCCAGCTGTGGGCAACATTTAACGCCCGCCGGCAATCTATGACGGTCGTCACATTCCAAGAGGAATTCTTGTAATTCAACAAGAAGTTATTTCCTTAACCGCTGGCAGGACCGGGAGACATCACCCTGGTATTGTGAAGAATTAACCATCCCATCAAGTATAGAATGGTAATTCCACTCGGGAAAAGCTTTCACGCTACGTATCATCAGCTAGCATCCCATCAGTAAGGGCCCTCAGGCCTGCTTGTATTCTACATACCATAGCAGGAAGCAGGCCCAGCCTTACTCCGAACACTAAATGCACTACAGGCCATAAGGTGTTGCGATGGATGCGATCTGCAGCCGCGATGCTAGGCACTACCCAGCGGCGAAGCTAGACGGAGAGGAAGCCAGCCAATTGAGCTTCCTTTGACAGAGTCTTACGACAATGCCTCATATAACTAAAGGCTTTTGTGCCTGCAGGGTAACCCCCTATGTCCTCGTCAAAAATATGATCTGAAGCCCCGGCGTCTTCAATAAGGTCATCGACCGTGTTAGCATTGAGCATGCTCAGGAGGTTCAAAGGCCTATCTCGACTATCTACCACCTTGTCCGGCTTAACATTTCTGGCCTGGTGGAAGAATAGATAGGTTGCCCACTTGTTGATGTAAGCCAAATCAGAAGGCTCCTTGTAGAAAGTGGTACAGGCAAGATAGTGGCACATCAGCTCCTGATATACTGCCACCGCCCGAGGGTTTGTATCCCTCAACTCCCTGTTTGTAGGGACGTACTCTTTATAAGGAACGTCCCCCATTGGCAGCCTTGAAATCTCTGCCATCTCATGAAGGGCTAAGCCCAACTCACCAAGCAGAGTGGTAAAAGTCCCAGTGAGCGAGTTGTATCGCTCCATCAAGGCTAAAAATAAGTTAGGGTTGACAAGCAGCCCAACACTTGTGGCGTTCACAGCCGTGAACAAGCCAATACTTTCCAGCTCCGTCTGGAAGTGTTTCAGGGCCCAGGCAGTCAAACTGGCCCATCAAAGATTTCCCGGGCTAAGCCATCCGCTGGTCCGAGGGTTGACCCTGGGGTACATTCCTCCATACCCCATAAAGTCATTGTTGAAGGTCGACATCTGAACCGGCTGGATCAGCGACGTATCTTCGCTCGGGACACTACCTGGCAGTAATCCCCTAAAGGGCATAACAGGGCCCGAGGGACGACTCATATAGGTCCCCCCCGTCGTATTCTTTGCTGTATAAAATTTTCTCCGGTCGACCGTGAAGATCGGGAGTCAGGGTCCATGAAATCTTCCTAGGATGTGTAGCGTAGAAGAACGCAGAAATAGGGTAATCCCTGGGCATCTTGGGCAGATACATCACCATGCCCTCAGCAGTAAACACCCAATCCTCCTTCTTGGGCTTGGTTTTGGATTGTTTGTCGATAACATCCCCGAATAAGAAACCAGGTTTCTTATACTCCGTCCCGTCTAGGTATGTCAGGGGCTCCCCACTGATCATACTCAGCAGCATGTGTTCTCCCTGGGATGAGATAAGGGTTCCCCTTTCTTCAGGATAATTAGCTCCAGAAATAGGGAATATCACATGGGACAAGTCCTCCAAATAGTTTGAGCTCAACATCCCGACAGCAGAGCCCATAACTTCAGCCAAAGAAGAAATCTGCAAGTCCACTACAAAATGTAAGAGAACAAGTCAGTTTCTACACTAGACGCTATACTTTTGCTTTTTACGCCAAGACTGCAAAAATTTGAGTCTTACGCTGGAAACTATTTTCCATTGCGTAAAACTCAAGGTTGGCAGTATCTAACAATCTGAGCTTTTACGCTAGATTGACAAAATTTAAATTTTTACACCGGTACTCATATCCAACGCATAAAATTCAAAGTTTGTAGTATACGCCAAATCTTGACAGTCTGAGTTCTTATGTCAGACTGCAAAAATTTGGAGTTTTACGGTGACACATTAGGAATGTGCACGTAATAATAAAATATCTCCGTACATCATCTTCCTCGAAGAGGCTCTCAGTACGAAAGATGACCTTGGGCGTGCACGTACAATGTGTGAGAAGGATTTTGTTTTCTCCCGAAGTCTCTACCTGTAATGTCCGGAGCACAGCTCGACGGCGGAGCGCTGCGTTCTGATCGAGGCTCGTTTAGCCTAATAGGAGTTGCTCGTGCTTGAGCAGTAGAGCGTGAAGAGGAAGCGACCTTATTTCCCTTAGCAGTGGAAGTCTGTTTATGTGCCATGGCGATTCTAAATTCTCAAGAAAGAGACAAAGAAGAAGGGTTCTTGGGAAGCAAGGGTTTTGTGAAAACAGATAAAAGTTTTCTCTCTCCAGACCTTGGACTATTTATAGAGTTCGGATGACTCTTCGAATCCCTAACCAAATCCAATATTTAATATTCGGTTATGATTTAGGACCACGTCAGCCTACCATTTAGGGAAGACGGACAGTCAGTGGATCCAGATTTTACGCGCTGAGCAGATCTATGATTTTACGCTAAGGAGTTTTTACGCTCGAGAGGCTACAAATCTACGATTTTACACTCAGAGGCTATAAATCTATGGTTTTACGCCCAAATGCTTTTACGCTCACAAACTTTTACGCTCAAGAGGCTACAAACCTACGATTTCACGCTCAGAGGCTAAAAATCTATGATTTCAAACTCGGAAGCTTTTTACGCTCAGAGGCTACAAATCTACGATTCTACGCTCAAAAGCTACAGACGGCCAATTACAAGGATTTACACAGAAGATGCTCCTTTTTTTGCTACAAAAACATTCCAAGTGCCTGAAACATACAAAGTTTAGCATTGAAGATGACTCTTCTTCTTGGACCATTTCGAAGTCCATCCAAAGTCCAGTCAGAATATTTTACAAAAGTTCAAGTATGGCTTGGTCGACAAATATTTCTTGCCCTTTTTCAAAGGATTTTTTGGGAAATCATTCTTGAAGATGATGATCTGAACAAGAATTCTTCATATCAGAGAAGTGACAGTTCAGAATTTTACGCGACTCCTCGTCCAAAATAGCATAACAGTTTAGATCTTCAACTTAAATGCTAAGCAGCTTTCTACGCGTCTTCTGTTACGCGTAAAAGACAAGACGAGATCAGATATTCTTTTATCAGAGTCGGCATAAAATTATTCAGACATATCGAACCTGCACATTATTCAGACTTTATCACAGCAAATATGGCAAATCATTAGATACGTAAAAGAAGACAAATCTATTAGTCATTATGACATATGATGGAGATCCAGTCTACAAAGGGTTTTTTCATCTTCATGATTACATATGATGGAAATTCTTTTTCTACAAAGGGTTTCTCATTTTTCATTCAAGATCACGCCGAGAATCTGTTTTGCCAGGTTCTCATATTGGTGTAGATCTTTTTCATCTTCTACAACAGTTAATCGGCTTCCGCAGCCGATTAACAAGAAAATAATTAATGGCGGGAGGATACAGAATTGGGCATGTATCAATTTTGCAAGCCTACCCTCCATACGCCATGGCATGCATGCCCTAGAAATTGTGTTGGGGGTTCAGACCCAACTCAATACTGGAAGACAAGGCCAGACTGCCTACCATCGTCCAGCGCCATAATGGAAGAAAATACAGCTTGCAAGCTGTGTGGTCCAATACGACCCTTCCTCTCTCCTGGACGAATCGCCATATAAAATTGCTGATTATCCCGAGCAAAGGAAGCTATGATATCCTTCCATGATCCATCGTTGTAGAGGATATTTGCTCAAAAATGCTTCTTTTTATGGCTCCTTACATGCTGGAAGAACATGATCTTCTTCTTCCTCAAGTCAAACCGACGAAGCTAGGCAACCATCTCTCTTTGTGGTGAAGGAAGTGTGGGAAAAATTAGTTAACCCATTCGCCTTTATATAAGCAAGGGAGAACACACAGAATCCCAGCAAACTCCTAAAAATGCGCCAAGAAATCAACCTCGCGGAACGAGTCAAACTTGACCGTTTTATGCTTTATTCAAAGTATTTCAAATTACGAGGAATTTGAAAACTTTGAAGGGGGTCTTGTAGAAGCATGAAAAATACACTGGGAGTTATACGCGTAAAATCCCCAACGTGCATGAAGCCCACGTAAAACAGAGCTCTAGCACTGGGTGGCGTAAAACATGACTTCAGAGCCATTGGCGTACAGCAAAGCTTCAACGCTAGTTCAGCGTAAAATATAGCTCCGGAATAACCCGTATAATACAGTATTTCCAGACCGCTTCGACGTAAAAAGGTTGCTACATCGCCACTTTGGGGTAAAACCTGTCTGTTTTTAATGCAGCATGAAGTTGTACGAGAAACTCTTCATATTCCTCAAATGAACCTGTCAGACGAAGCAGTGAACCTGAGTTCTGACAAAGAGTACTGCACGACTATCAAGGGGATGGCTGTAATGATGATTCTGCACAGAGCCCCAGACTGTCGTCTAGTGACATAACCCTTGATATAAGATGTTGTTTACGCATTCAAGGAATACGCTGCCTATTTTACACAGGCAGATATGAGCTTTACGCTCATGATGAGACGAAACCAACCGCCACGTCAAAAGTTATTCTTCGTACAGAACTCGAGGCACGTCTCTGCAATTAATGTGCAAGATAGTGACAGATCACTGCATTTAATGCATGAGATTTGGTTCTACTTTTAACGACTGGGTGAGCTATAATTAGGGCTAATACGTCCACATCACCACCCCGCACATTATGCCAACCAGGCTATTTTCAGCTACAGGAGTACGTTGTACGCTATCTCCTTGAAATACGTCGACCTGGCTATTTTCAACTATAGGAGTACGCTGTATGCTATCTCCTCAAAAAATGCCAACTCAGTCTATATTTGCAAAGGTGCGTGGTAAGGCTATCTGTCCTAAAATACGCTCAAAACCTCAGTCAAAGAAGGATAACTGGCTATCTTTATGCTGGTTACCTATTCATGCAGCATTAAGCTTTACGCTACTTGGCTTCTACGCCAACATAACAGCTACTTGGCTTCTACGCCAACATGACAGCTATTTGGCTTCTACGCCAACACGATAGCTACTTGGCTTCTACGCCAACTTGACAACTATTCGGCTTCTACGCCTACTTGGCTTTTACGCCATCAGAATAGCTATTTGGCTTTTACGCCAACGAGACAGTTATTTAGCTTTTATGCCAACCATCTCTACGCGAGGGGCAGTTATCTATGTGGCTTGCATGCCGTAATCTTCGATGAGCGATTATATGCATTACCTCATAATGGGACACGCGTCATACGCCAATTTAAGAGATCATTCATACGTGGGTAGCAGTTATTATAATCGTCGCATAAAAGGTGCAGCTCTCTCCGTTGTTCGGTTTCTATGCCAATTATAGATAGACTCTATAAATATAGACTTTCGGTCACGGAGGTCCAAGGGAGGGACACAGCGGGCGAAAGGGAGGAGAACAACAGAGGTCAAGGTTAAGAGAGCACATATAGAGAGCTTTGGCAAGGAGAGTTCAATCCCTACTGCAGTCTTTGAAGCTTCTTTCTTTCGTCTTCTATAGCACTTCTTCGTCATCGTATGGTCCAAGGGACAAAGTGATCGACCGCAGATCAGACTCCTATAGCAATATTTTCCCATAATCAAATTTTTGTACTTAACATTGTAGAAGCATAAAAATTACGCTGGATAGCTATACGCAGCGTATTGAGGCAGAGCAGCGTAAACAGAGGACCTCGGAGCCATCAGTGTGCAACAGAGCTTTTCCACTGAGCACAGCGTAAAATATGAACTAGAGGACCATCCACGTAAAGCAGTATGTCCAGGCTACTTCAGCATAAATAGGGTTCTTCATCGCCTTTATGGCGTAAAACTCATCTGCTTTTAATACAGCATTGAAGTGTACGAGGGACACTTCGTATTCTTCGAAATAAACCTGTCAGATCGTACAATGAACCTAACGTCTGGACTTCTGACAAAAAGTACTGCACGACTACCCAAGCGACGGCTATAATGATGGTGCGGCACTGCAACCCAGGCTGTCATTTATCGCCATTTCCTTCGTATAAACCACTTTTACGCGTACAAAGGGATATGCTGCCTAGTTTTACACAGGCAGATGTGAGCTTTTTATGCTCCGCAGAAGACAAACCGCCTGCCACATCAAAAGATGCACCTCGTACGAGATTCGAGGCACGTCTCTGCATTTTATGCACAGAGCGGTGACAGGCTCTCGAGGCACGTCTCTGCATTTAAAGCGCTGAAAACTGACAGATGCCCGAAGCACGTCTCTGCACCTTGCGTAGGCCAAGTGACAGACCTTCAAAATATGCCTCTGTATTTAATGCACAGGATCATGGCGGATCTCCACATTTAATGCTAGGGATTTGATTAAATATTACCGAACCATCGTTTAGTGGCATCCCCTTTGCGTAAACTTCTTTTACACAGACAAGGGGATATGCTGCCTAGTTTTACACGGGCAGACGTGAGCTTCTTATGCTCCCCAAAAGACAAACAGGCTGCCATGTCATCAGTTTCTCTTCGTACAAAGTTCGAGGCGCATATCTGCATTTAATATGCAGAATGATGGTAAATCTTCAGGACAGCAAAGCTTCGGAAATACGCCTCTGCATTTAATGCGCAGGATAGGGGCAGATCTCTGCATTTAATGCATGAGATTTGATTATATCTCCAAAACCCGTAATTTCGGCTAAAACGTCCACATCAACTCGGCTTCTACGTCAACTCGGCTTCTATGCCCACTTGGCCTCTATGACCACCCGGCTTCTACGCCTACTCAGCTTCTACGCCTACTCGGCTTCTATGCCTATTTGGCTTCTATGCCATAGTGACAGTTATTGGCTTCTACGCCAATCTCTTCTACAAAAGGGATAACTACCTACGTGGCTTCTACACCGAGATCTTCGCAGCAGCTATACGCGTTTGTCCCTTAGTTGGACACCCGTCACATGCTCACTCAGAAGGTCATCTATACGCAGGCATTGGTTATTTTAAACCATCGTGTAAAAGGGTATTGTACTTTCCACTACTCGGTTTCTACGCCGACTGTGTGATCACAGTCACTAAAACTCTATAAATAGAGACCTCTATCAACAGAGGTCAAGGTCAAAAAATTGATAGGTCAAAAAATTAAAAGGTCGAACGATCAGAAATTGGTGAAGGAATCCAGTATCAGATCCAAGGTCAAAGAGAGAGAGAGAGAAGAATCCAGAGCCGAGACAAAGAGAAGTGATCGACGACTTTGGCATTGGACATCCGTTCTCCCTCGCAACCTTCGAAGCTTCTTCTGTCTTCCACGGCACTTCTTCAAAACATCGTGTGGTCCAAGGGCTAAAGTGATCGACCGCAGATCAGACACCTATAGTAATATTTACCCAGATTAAATAAATTGTACTTCGACATTCCTCCTGTAGGATCAAAATTGTACAATCTTGTTTGTAAACACCGACAAAGTTTGAGCGGGGTTTTCTTTAAAATAAAGAACCTTGTCATTTCTCGTACTTTTACTTTCATTTATTTTTATCCGAAACAAGATGGCGACTCTGCTAGGGACCTCTTTCTCTTCTGATGAGGAAGCAATTGCTCAACACGATACGATATCCGTGGGATCCGTGAAGACGATACTGGTCGTCCAGTTCGACCAGTCTGCCTACGAAGACATGCTGCGAACAGGGGGTAGCTCTCATTCCCTCTCAGTCCAAAACAACAGAAAGATGCGTAAGGTCTGGATGCCCAAGACATCCTCTACCATTCCTGTGGACTCTCCAATCTCTCCAACCAATGAGGTTGTAGCATTGCTCTCTCCGCGCCTTGCGCGTAAAATTCAGTCGATTGTCTTTGACAGGGCAGACAAAACTTCTGGCAATGCCTCAGCGCTAACCCAGAAGTATACTCCGCACCTTATGTATAAAATTCAGTCACCTGTCTCTGGCAGGGCAGACAAAACTTCTGGCAATGCCTCAGCGCTAACCCAGAAGTATACTCCGTACCTTGCGCGTAAAATTCAGTCGCCTGTCTATGGCAGGGCAGACAAAACTTCTGGCAATGCCTCAGCGCTAACCCAGAAGTATAATCCGCACTCTACCCGTAAAATTCAGTCTCCCGTCTCTGGCGGAAAAGATGAAAATTTGGACAATGCCTCAGCGCTAGTCCAGAAGCCTACTCCGTGCTCTGCGCATAAAATTCAGTCTCTCATCCCTGGCGGAAAAGACGAAACTTCGGACAATGCCTCAGCGCTAGTCCAGAAGCCTACTCCGTGCTCTGCGCGTAAAATTCAGTCACCCGTCCCTGGCGGAATTGACAAAATTTCTGATGATGCCTCAGCGCCAAATCAGAAGTCACAAACGCGCTCTGCACGTAAAAATGCATCGGCCTTCCATGGAAGAGCAGATGAGCCCTGCAATCTATGCAAGAGAAAGCAAGCGGCGGACCAATCAACTTTTCGGCCTTTACGCCCGTAAGGGAACAATCTGCCCGCCCTCCGGATTATGCGAGAAGCTGATAGCCGACTGAGGACATCTTCAGCTTTACGCCAACCTGAGTAGAGCTCCAAATTATGCCAGACGAAGCCCCTCAGCGTAAAGAAGGCTCAATTTGCGGGAATCTCCTCGGGGATTATCCGCCACTCAGATGGCCAACCTGTTGTATACGGGTGGCACAGGGAAAATTATGGTCCCCAATATCCGTATGTCCACTGAAGTGAACAGAAGGAACAAGCCATCATCTTCTTTTATAACTCCTCCTGACCTGCACAATTATCTGATCCAAAAATGCAAGGAGAGGGGATCTTCCAACATGTCTATTACGTCTCCTAACGAGCACTGTTGTAATAGTCATAAGATTGTAATTAATTGTTACTGTTCTGAAACAAAATGGTCGATTTTCGACCGATTGAGCTACTCTCCATCTTTCCAGGAAGAAGAGCCCACGCATGCATCTGTGAACATGGCTTCACATATACCTAGAGGAGGGTCGGGCTCAAGACGTCATCCCTCTAGAACTCTGAGCCAAAGGAGATTCAACATGCTCCTTAGGAACACCGAAGCTGGAGTGTTCCAAAATACTCGTTCGAAGTCGCAACAACCGGCTTCACACTCTTCTGATTCCGATGCTGGGGGTCGCCAGTCTCCCGAATCGGACGTCAAAAGTATAGAGTCAACTTCTACAGAGACCTATACTAATCTTTCAATGACACCCAGGGAGATGGGAGTTTATGCCATTGGAGATGAATGCGAGGAAGCTTTCCCGTCCGGGAGCGCTAAGCAACGCATCACTACATTAGAAACGTCTCTGAAGGAGATACAATCCATGATGGAGAACATGCACCAGATGATGCTAACTCAACACACAGCTGCCATGGCTCAAGCATCGGTTCCTCCAACCCAGATAGGTATGGGGGTGGACTTACCACCATCCAACACGATCCAAGAGCCCGCTCTAGATCAAGAGTCAGCAGTTCCTCCGCTTCCTTACTCGGAGAATGTATTACCTCCCGCTGGAGTCGCAATATAATCGATCACTCACTACTCCGTGGTCCCGCTACCGGCTAAAGATTCGATACAGGCAGTACAGGAGTTGAAAGCCCAATTTGATGCCCTGAAGCACAAAGATCAGCTCAAGAAATTGGGAATCAACCAACCTTACCCAGCTATCTGGGAAGAGGTCCCTTTCCCT
Source organism: Iris macrosiphon (assembly GCA_036927795.1). Taxonomy (NCBI): domain Eukaryota; kingdom Viridiplantae; phylum Streptophyta; class Magnoliopsida; order Asparagales; family Iridaceae; genus Iris; species Iris macrosiphon. The sequence goes on along the minus strand of JAYESA010000007.1, from coordinate 104,936,044 downwards.
CCTAGATACAAACCACAGACTATGGCTTTGTTCGAAGAAAAAATGTCACCAAGCCAGTACATGAACTACTTCAGTATGATGACGGTGTTATTACAAGGGAACGACGCCCTCCTCACTCGAGTGTTCAAAGGCTGTCTCTCAGGGGTAGCTTACCAATGGTACCGCAGCCTGGCTGACAACTGCATTACTTCTTTTGAAGACTTCAAGGCTTTATTCTTCACACAATTCTACGAAGAAAGGATAGACATGTTTATATCCTCTCTCATCGAAGTTAAGCAGAAGGAAAAAGAGAATGTTTGCACTTTCATCGAATATTTTCGTCAAGCCACTTTGCAAATGCCTCCAGGAGTTCCGGACTCGGCATTGGTGGACATCTGCAGGAAGAACCTTCTTCCCGTAATCTCGGTGTTCACAGGACCATATCAGTTCCATGATTGGCCCTCGTTCATCATCTCAACGGTAGCCGCGGAGGACAGTAGTCAGAAGGCGCGCGATAATGGTATCATGATCTCAGCCTCTGATAAAGGCAAAAGGTCATCCTCCAACAGCGACCATCCTCGTAATTCTAAAGGAAAAGAAGCTCTGGCGATCAACACGTCCAGGCAAAAGACTGTGGCTACCACACAGACAAAATCTGGGACTACCAGGCCCATTGAAGTGTACTCTTTCGAAGACGACGATAGTCCAAGCATATTCGAATGTCTCGTCAAAAGCGGCAAGATTACCCTTCCTGAGGTAAGACGGCCCAACGAGGCCGGCAGTACCAACAATCCTAAGTACTGCATCTTCCATAGGTACATACATCACCCCACAAAGGCGTATTATATACTAAAAAGGAAGATCCAGGAGCTGATCGATGCTAAGGCCATCACTCTGTGCAGCAGCGAGAAGACGGTCATGGCCAACATGATCTCTGTGCAATTTGGCAACCTGCCTCCCCAAGAAGTCCCGGACGGCGTTACACCAATTTCCCGGACAACGATGAATATCGTTAATCTTTCTCCTGCTAGAGGTCAAAATCATGACCTGCTACCCCTAACTACCCAGCGAGGCGAGAATATATGGGTTCATCCAGATCTGGTGCCAGAAATCGAGAAAGAGACTCAAGCTGCTAAGGCTAAGTCTAAAAATAACTCAAAGCACAAGCCGTGTCACATGATTATGGTGCACTCGGCATCAGAAGACGAGGTCTTCACTATTGGAACCCGTTCAGGGAAAGCTTACCTCCAGGACTATGGAGCCAACAAGAAAGATGCATCGGCAGACACTTCAGCTGCCAAGCCTTCGGAACCGGAATCCGCCGTACCAGAAACCGGTCATTCAAGACCAACTTCGACGGACAAGGGGAAGCAAAAGGAAGTATATTTCGATAAACCCATGAAGAACATTCAGAACAAAGGTTTAGAGAAGCCGTACAACTTCGACATCCTGGCCCAACTAGCTAATACGCCAGCCAGGGTGTCCATCTTCGAGCTACTCAGGCTCTCCCAAGACACTCGTCAAGCCCTGAGTGAAGCATTGATGCAGGCGGATGTATACTTGACCCAGCTCAAGTCCCCTAAAGAAGAACCCGTGGCGTGTCCTCAATGCCACAGTATGATGGAGGTAGTTCTGAATATCACTTTCACTTAAGATGACATGCTGTTAAAACATAACAGGCATGACAGACCCCTCTATTACACCGGATATGTCGGTTCCATGGAGGTCGACCGGATTCATATAGATCCAGGATCATCAATCAGCATCATTCCTTATAGTCTGCTTAGACCGCTGAGGATTCCTACCAGCGAATTGGCTTACACCACCACTACGATCGTGGGTTTCAACGCCGAAAAAAGTAAGCCGTTGGAGAAAATTTGCCTGAGGATCCAGATTGGCAACCTCAGGTCGGTGGCAACGTGTTACGTCATTGATTCAGAGGTGTCCTACAATATTTTACTGGGAAGACCTTGGATCCACGACCACAACATCGTTCCTTCAACTCTACACCAATGCTTTAAATATGTAGACGCCCGAGGAACAGTACAAATAGAGGTTGCTGACCTAAACCCGTTCAAAGGAGTAGAATCCTACTACTCTGATGCCGTGTTATACTCTCAAGACTACACGGAAGAGGTGTCAGCTGAAGCAGAGAAGGAATCCCACAGGGAGCCAGAAGAACCCTCTGCCAAGCAACCTCTGTCAATCAAGGTGAAAGGACGGACTACTCGCCCAAAAGCCATGGAGCCTATGGCCATCCACCTGAACAAGACCAGGTCAGGGAAAGGGGGTGATCCTTTAGTGATCACTCTGAACCAGAAGCCTCTACCCTTGGTCATCAAACTCTGGTGCAACAGACAGCCGACTGATGTAGATACAACCGGGAATGAAGTTTCAAATAATAATAAACATTCTCTTTTCCAATATATTGACACTCAAATTCTGAATCAGGAATCCTCCCCACGTGACGATATAGAATCTATAGCGCAAAAATTCTTGGAAGATATAGATTCCTATCATCCGTATATATGGGAAGTGGCGTCATCATCCAATGTCACCACGACATATGGACCGCATGAGGATTCAATCTTCATTGTCCCACCTACTTGCAGTAGTCAGCATCCAATAGTCTTCGGCAGCATGTGCAAGCAACCAACCACGCAAGAAGATTCTTCCGATGATAATGCCGGTAAAATACATGTTCACAGATACAGCCCGCAAGCCTTGAAGATCATGCAAGGTATGGGATATAACCTGACGCTGGAACCGGGTCTCAACTACGGGAAAGGCAGACGAATGCTGCTATACAGCGATCCCTACTATCAACAAACTCGTTTTGGGTTAGGGTATACCACCTCCCGCGCGACTCCTGAGTCAAACAAGGATGTCTTTTCCTCTTCTCAGAATGGCTCAGCGCCCTCTGACTCATCTCATGCTCTCGAGCAAATATTATCCGTAAATATGGTAGTGACAGATTCTATCGAATCAGACGAACAGGAATCTGAACTATTTGAGAATGACGCTTGGGCTCAGCAAATAGATACACAATGGGAGTTCCGCTTCGAGCAGAGAGAACCTCCCACTGAAGACAAAGTTATCTAGATTGACGTTGGGATATTTATCAGTAACAATCTTTCCGAAGCAGAAAGGGAAGAAGTTATCCAGCTGATAAAAGAATATATCGACGTCTTTGCGTGAAATTATGAGGATATGTCAGGCCTTGATCCAAAGGTGGTTACTCATAAGTTTAATATATTTCCTGATTCGAAGCCTGTAAAGCAGTACCAACGCCGGTTCCGTCCGGACATGATGGATGCCATTGAAGCTGAAGTCAAGAAGTTAATAGCATGCGGCTTCATCCGTGAAAAACAACATCCCGAATGGGTCGCCAATGTTGTCCCGGTCATGAAGAAGAATGGAAAAGTATGTGTCTGCATCGATTACCGAGATCTGAATGCAGCCTGCCCTAAAGACGAGTTTCCTCTTTCCATCACAGACGTCATAATTGACAATACATGCGGTTTTGAACGTATGTCTTTCATGGACGGATTCTCAGGATACAATCAAATTAAGATGCATCCTGAAGACGAGAAGCATACTACCTTCCGGATACCACTGGGGGTATATTGCTATACAGTCATGCCCTTCGAATTGAAGAATGCAGGGGCTACGTACCAACGGGCTATGAGTAACATATTCCATGAGCATTTACGCAAGACGGTGGAATGTTATGTGGACGATGTAGCTGTCAAAAGCCGCCTCAAGGATACTCACATCCAAGACTTAAAGACAGTATTTGAATTGATGCGCCGACATCAACTCAAAATGAATCCTACAAAGTCCTTTCTGGGTGTATCCAGTGGCAAATTCCTGGGATTTGTCATTACCGCCAAAGACATTCAAGTGGACCCTGATAAAGTCAAGTCCATCTTAGAAATGCGATCGCCTCGTAATCTGAGAGAACCCAGGGGATTTCAAGGTCGTCTGGCTTATATCTGGAGATTCATATCCAACCTCTCTGGGAGATGTCAACCTTTTTCTTGCCTCATGAAGAAAGGAGTATCCTTCGTATGGGACGAAGCCTGTCAGCAAGCATTCGGCGACATCAAACATTGCAGTGAATACGGTCATAGCGTGTTAGCCCAGTCTTGCCCCAAACACCAGACGCACTGCAGGCCATAGCGTGTTGCGGTAAATGCGGTCCGCAGATGCGATGTCGGGCACTACTACTCGGCGCAGCCATATAGAGAGGAAGCCAGCCAGTTGAGCTTCCCTGGACAGAGGCCTGCGGCAGCGCCTCAAATAACTATAGCCTTAGTGCCTACATGATACTTTCCTATCCCTTTGTCGAGGAGCCGGTCCGGAGCCCCAGCGTCCATCATGAAATCATTGCAGAAAGTCGGTAATTGCACTGGCTGGATCACTAGAATGTCTTCACTCGGGACGCTGCCCGGATACAGTCCCCTGAACATCGTCATATTACCGGTAGGGCGGCTGACAAACGACCCCTGGTCTGCTCCTTTCAGATGAAAGATCTTCCCCGGCCTGCCGTGAAGATCGGGAGTCAGCGTCCACGACATCCTCCTGGGATGTGTAGCATGGAAGAATGCCGAGATAGGATAGTCTCTCGGCATCTTGGGCAGATACAAAACCAATTTCCCAGCAGGGAAAATCCAGAGTTCCTTCTTGGGCTTCGTCTGGGACTGCTTATCAATCATATCTCCGAAGAGGAAAGCCGGCTTTATGTATTGGTCCCCGTCAATGTATGTCAGGGGCTCTCCGTTCATCATACTCAACAGCATCCGCTCTCCCTGAGCCGATATCAAAATTTCCCTTCCTTCGGGATACTGGGGCCCGGAGATAGGAAATGTCACGTGTGACAGATCCTCCAGATAGTTGGAATGCAGCATCCCGGCGGCAGAACCCATCACATCGGCTAGCGGAGATGCCTGCAAATCAACTGCAAGAGTGCAAGAAAAATGCATCAGTTCCTATGAACTAGACATTACATATCTTGCAGCATACGCCAAAAATCAACAGTCTGTGCTTTACGCCAAATCTGTGAAACTTGAGCTTTTACGCTGGAATCCATTTCCTAAAACGTAAAAATTCAAGATTGGCAGTATACGGTCTGTGCTTTATGCCAGACTGATAAAATTGAGTTATTACGCCAGAATTTTCATCCAGAAGCGTAACACTCAAATTTTATACTCCAACTTTCGACAGTCAAAACTTTTACGCCAGACTGCAAAAAATATAGAGTTTTTGCGCTGACACATTAAAAATGTGGGCGTAAAAGATGAAACGTCTCTGTGCATCATCTTCCTCAAAGAGGTTATCCGCACAGAAGATGACCTAGCGCGGTCACGTACAACGTGTGCGAAGGATTTTTAGTCGTTCTTTTTCGTCCCAAAAGCTCTACCTTGAAGGCCAGGTGCACTTCTCGTCGACGGGATACTTCGCTCCGAATGAAGTTCGTCGTGCCCGACCGAAGATGCTCTCACTTGAGCAGAAGAACGAGAAGAAGAATCAACCTTCTTTCCCTTAGTGGAGGAGGATTGTTTCGTGGCCATTACTGGAAACTTTGAAATCTCGGAGAAGAAACGAAGGAGAACTCGAACAGTCGAAGGCTTTCTTTCTCAAGAGACGGATAAAAAGTTTTTCTCTCAGAAACTTGGGATATATATAGAGTTCGGATGGACTCATCGAATCCTGAACCAAATCTCCTAATTAATATTCGGTTATGATTGGGGACTACGTCAGCCTATTTACTCAAAGAAGGCGGACAGTCAGCGAATACGAAAAGTTTTTGCGCGAAGCAGATTCGTGGTTTTTTACGCTAAGGAGCTTTCTACGCTCGACAGCTACAGATCTACGGTTTTACGCTCACAGGCTATCAGTCTATGGTTTTACGCCCGGATGCCTTTTTGTTCGGTAGCTTTTACACTCGAGAGGCTACAAACCTTCGACTTCACGCTCAGTAGCTACAAATCTATGATCTCACGCTCGGTGGCTTTTTACGCTCAGAGGCAACAGATCCACAACTCCACGCTCGAAAAATTTTCTTTTCGGAAGCTACAAATCTACAGTTTTTACGCTAAATGAGCTTTCTACGCTCGACAGCTACAAATCTACGGTTTTACGTTCAAAGGCTACAAGTCTATGGTTTTACGTCCGGATGCTCTCATGCTCGGTAGCTTTTACGCTCGAGAGGCTACAAACCTACGACTTCACACTCAGGAACTACAAGTCTATGATTTCACGCTCGGTGGCATTTAGTTTACGCTCAGAGGCTACAAACTTATGATTTCACGCTCTATGGCTTTCCGCATATCTGAAAAATGCGCCGGCCAGTACAATACATCTGAAAAGTTATCAAAGGTGGTCAATTGCGAGAGTTCACACAGAAGATACTCCTTTTTGACCTAAAGATACCCCAAGTACCCGAAGCATACAGAGTTCAACGTTGAAAAATTACTCTTCTTCATGGGTCAATTTGAAGTTCATCCAGAAATCCAGTCTGAATATTTTGTCTGCAAAATCAAGATGGCAACTCAGTTCTTGACAGCCATTCCTCGTCCTGTTCCAAGGGATTTTCGAGAAATTATTCTTGAAGATAAAGTCTGAACAAAAATTCTGTTTATCAGAAGTAAAAACAATAGTTCAGAATTCTACGCGGTTCCTCATTCCTAACAGCAGGACAGTTCAAACACTCGACTGCTAAAGCGGCTTTCTGTGCATCCTTAGCTATGTGTAAAAGACAGGACAGAACCTAGCACTCTTTCTATACAGAGTCGATGTAAAGTATCAGACGTGTCGAAGCTACACACATTCAGATTTCACAGCAAAGTATGGCAAGATGATCATATGCGAAGGAGAAAGACGATTTTATTAAAATTAAAAACATGATTACATGAGGGAAATCCAGTCTACAAGGGTTTTCTTTATTTTTATGACCTTACATGAGGGAAATCTCGTCTACAAAGGACTTCCTCATCATCGTCTGAAGATCGTGCCCAGAATCTGTTCTGCCAGGTTCTCGTATGGGCGGCAATTCTTCATCCATCTTCTCCAGCAGTCAGTCAGTGTCCGCAAACTGACTGACATATTGGTCAACGGCGGGAGGATACAGGACTGGGCATAAACCCATCCGCCAACAGAAGAAAAGCAGAGTAAATCTGCTTTCTTACATCCAGCGCCGTGACAGATTGAGTTAAGATATTTCACCCAACTCAATCCTGGACAGCAGCCAGTTTGCCGACCCTCGTCCACGGGTAACGGGAGAAGGCACCACTTGCAAGCAGCGTGGTGAAATACGACCCTTTTCTCTCTTCCGAAGAATTACCATACAAAGTTGCTGATTATCCCGAGCAAAGGAGGCTATGATATCCTTCCATGATCTATCGTTGCAGAGGACATTTGCTCGAAGACGCCATCTTTTTTGGCTCCTTATATACTGGAAGAACATGATCTCCTTCTTCCTCAAGTCGACCCGACGAACTCCGGCCATCATCTCTATATGGTGAAGGAAATGTGGGAAGAACAGGTTAACTCCTCAGCCTTTTGATAGGCAAAAAAGATCACACCGATCCCCAATAACTCTGCCGTAAAGTCAGCCATGAAAGAACGTGTCAGGCTTGACCGTTTCAAAGCTCCATTCAGAAATGTTTCAAATTATGAGGAACGTTCATGCTTTATTCAAAGCATTTCAAATTATGAGGAATTTAAAAGCTTTGAAGGGGGTCTTGTAGAAGCATAAAAAATATGCTGGATAGCTATACGCAGCGTATTGAGGCAGAGCAGCGTAAACAGAGGACCTCGGAGCCATCAGCGTGCAACAGAGCTTTTCCGCTGAGCACAGCGTAAAATATGAGCTCGAGGACCATCCGCGTAAAGCAGTATGTCCAGGCTACTTCAGCATAAACAGGGTTCTTCATCGCCTTTATGGTGTAAAACTCATCCGCTTTTAATACAGCATTGAAGTGTACGAGGGATGCTTCGTATTCTTCAAAATAAACCTGTCATATCGTACAATGAACCTGACGTCTGGACTTCTGACAAAAAGTACTGTACGACTATCCAAGCGACGGCTATAATGATGGTGCGGTACTGCAACCCAAGCTGTCATTTACCGCCATTTCCTTCGCATAAATCGCTTTTACGCGTACAAAGGGATACGTTGCCTAGTTTTACATAGGCAGATGTGAGTTGTTTATGCTCCGCAAAAGACAAACCGTCTTCCACGTCAAAAGCTGCACCTAGTACGGGATTCGAGACACGTCTCTGCATTTTATGCATAAAGCGGTGATAGGCTCTCGAGGCACGTCTCTGCATTTAAAGCACCAAATACTGACAGATGCCCGAGGCATGTCTCTGCACCTTACGCAGGCCATGTGACAGACCTTCAAAATATGCCTCTGCATTTAATGCACAGGATAATGGCGGATCTCCACATTTAATGCTGGGAATTTGATTAAATATCACCGAACTGTCGTTTAGTGGCATCCCCTTTGCGTAAACTGCTTTTACGCAGACAAGGGGAAATGTTGCGTAGTTTTACACGGGCAGACGTGAGCTTCTTACGCTCCGCGAAAGACAAATAGGCTGCCACGTTATCAGTTTCTCTTCGTACAAAGTTTGAGGCGTGAATCTGCATTTAATACGCAGAATGATGATAAATCTTCGGGACAGCAAAGCTTCAAAAATATGCCTCTGCATTTAATGCGCAGGATGGGGGCAGATCTCTGCATTTAATGGATGAGATTTGATTATATCTCCAAAAGCTGTAATTCCGGCTAAAGCGTCCACATCAACTCGGCTTCTACGTCAACTCGGCTTCTATGCCCACTCGGCCTCTATGACCACTCGGCTTCTATGCCCACTCGGCTTCTATGCCTACTCGGCTTCTATGCCTATTTGGCTTCTATGCCATAGTGACAGTTATTGGCTTCTACACCAACCTCTTCTACACAAGGGATAACTACCTACGTGGCTTCTATGCCGTGATCTTTGCAGCAGCTATACGCGTTTGTTCCTTAGTTGGATACTCGTCACATGCTCACTCAGAAGGTCATATATACGCAGGCATTGGTTATTTTAAACCGTCGTATAAAAGGGTATTGTACTTTCTACTACTCGGTTTCTACGCCGACTGTGTGGTCATTGTCACTAAAACTCTATAAATAGAGACCTCTATCAACAGAGGTCAAGGTCGAAAAATTGAAAGGTCGAATGATCATAAATTGGTGAAGGAATCCAGTATCAGATCCAAGGTCAAAGAGAGAAAGAGAGAAGAATCCAGAGCTGAGACAAAGAGAAGTGATCGACGACTTTGGCATCGAACATCCGTTCTCCCTCGCAACCTTTGAAGCTTTTTCTGTCTTCCACGGCACTTCTTCAAAATATCGTGTGGTCCAAGGGCTAAAGTGATCGACCGCAGATCAGACACATATAGCAATATTTACCCAGATTAAATAAATTGTACTTTGATATTCCTCTTGTAGGATCAAAATTGTAAAATCTTGTTTGTAAACACCGACGAAGTTCGAGCGGTGTTTTCTTTAAAATAAAGAACCTTGTCATTTCTTGTACTTTTACTTTCGTTTATTTTTATCCGAAACAAACATCCTCATATAGGGTTAATTATACTTCTTTTTCTTGTTTGTAAACCAAAGAAAGGGTTTCGTATAAACCTAGTTTCAATTTCTTTTGTTTATTATCAAATACCAATAATGTCTGGTGGGGACAAACCCACTGCTATGACGAAATAAAATACTAAAATGATAGATAAAAGATAACGACTAGGGCATCGGCTGACTAGATAATGATGCACCCAATCCTAGGCAGAAGGCCTACCAAGTGATCACAGAAACTCTGTCGGTAGTACCTTTAGCTCCTCTGTGGTAGCGAACCTTATCTCCTGTCCTAGGCCGTACACTATGGGGTAATCTTACTCGTCCAAATCTAGAAAGGTACCAGGTCCTCACAGGGACGTAACAAGATACATAGAAACATATTTAAGGGTGTAATCTTCCTTGAGATTTTGGGGGGTTTATGATTCCTTAGAGGGGTAATCTTCCTCAGCTGTTGGCGGTTGGGTGGTGGCCCAGCAGTGAGGGGGGTCCGGTGGCTGGGGTGGTCCGGTGGTAGTTGTGGTATCGGGCAGTCGGGGAGGGAGAGCTCGGTTGGGAGAGAGAAAGAGTTCGGGTAGGGTTTTGGGGGTTTATGATTCCTTAGGGTTTTCATGTGGGAAGAATTGTATATTTATAGGTGTTGGCACTCGTGGGCTATCCTTGAGATTTGGGCCGACCAACTCCTCGGATTGGGGCTGGTCCATATTTAAGGGTGTACACGGCTTGGTCCGGTCCTGTTTTTGGTGAACTTGGACTCAACTTAATTAAATTACAAATTAATGCGCAAGGCGCTCATTTACGAATATTGTAAAGCTAAGGTGAGATGCAATAACGAGTATCTAAGGTTGCACAATGGTCAGAGGGGGTAATCTGGCATGTCTAAGAGATGTTTGTGACCTTGGATGAAAAATAACTACTGGTGTGGTACTCCACCCTCGAAACAACGACAAGGTATATTAGGACATATAATTATTGCACATTTATTCCAATTGTATCCAAATAAATCTGAGTCTCTCGATTTAGTTAAAATTAACCCTAAATTGGTCGAAAGGGTTTACAATCTACCCTCCTTAGAGCATTTCATCCTCGAAATTAAACATATACGTATGGTAAGAACTATTGACTGAATTTAAAATGCTAATACGTACCTAGTCCTTCGAAGAGGTGGGGATAGCGCTGTCTAATATCCCCCTCGCATTCCAAAGTTGACTCTCCTGGTGCATGATGCCTCCATGCGACACGAACTAGAGGGATAGTCTGACCTTGCAATACCTTCTCGCTCCTGTCCAGGATCTCAACAGGCTCCTCTTGGTATGATAAACTCAGGCCGACTGTGATCTCTGAATGGTCAAGTACATGACTCGGATCCGGTATGTACCTCCTCAGCTGAGATACATAAAAGACGTCATGGACTCCTTCCAAAGTCTGCGGCAAGGCTAATCTGTAAGCAACCTCTCCGACGCGTTCTAACACATCGAATGGTCCGATGTACTCAGACTCAACTTTCCTCTGCCTCTGAATCTGATAGTCCCTCGAGTAGGCAAAATCTTTAGAAATAAGTGATCTCCAACCTAGAACTCTAAGGGTCGTCGATGCGCATTCGCCCAATGCTTCTGTCAGTCCTGTGCTGCTCGTAGGTGCCCTTGGATCTTTTTCACCTTCTCTACTGTACGAACAACCAACTCGGGGCCAAGAATCTATCTCTCGCCTATATCGCTCCAATATACAGGGGAACAACACTTCCTGGCATACAATGCTTCATAGGGGACTATTTGGATGCTCGCTTGATAACTGTTGTTATAGAAAAACTCGACTAAATGTAAATGGTTCTCCCATGATCCTCCAAAATCAAGCATGCATGCTCTTAACATGTCTTCCAATATCTGAATGGTGCGCTCTGACTGGCCATCTGTTTGTGGGTGATACGATGTGCTAAACTTCAGGCGGGTACCGAGACACTCTTGCATACTCTGCCAAAAGTAAGAGATAAACCTCATATCCCTGTCAGAAACGATACTAACTGGCACTCCGTGCAGTCGCACAATATCTCTCATGTACATGTCTACTAAGACCTCTGTAGATTGTCCAACTCTGAAGGGTAAAAAGTGTGTGGACTTGGTGAGTCTATCTACGATTACCCATACTATATTTCAACCACTAGGACTCCTCGGAAAGTACGTAACAAAGTCCATAGTGATATGCTCTCATTGCCACTCTGGTATAGGGAGCGGTTGAAGCAATCCTGCAGATCTCTGATACTCAGCCTTGACTTGCTGACCACCAGGCACTTGGCCACAAAGCGTGCTATCTCTCTCTTCATTCCATGCCACCAGTAGTACTGTCTCAAGTCTCTTTACATCTTCGTGCCTCCTGGATGAATAGGGTAGGTTGAACTGTGTGCTTCTGTCATCAACTTCTGCCGAAGCTCTCCATTTGGAACATAGAGACAGTCTCCATATCTCAAGGTTTCGTCTTCATGTATACGCAGTCCTGTCTGTATTCCAGCCTCTGTCCTCTGTCTAAGCCTCTGGAATCTGGCGTCTGTTGGCAAGGCAGCCTTGATCCTCTCTACTAATGTCGACTGCAACTGAAAACTCGACAACTGTCCGTCTACTCCGGTATAACGACTTCTATACCTATCTGCTCTAGATCTCACAACAGATGTTGTTGTGTAGTCAAAAAAATGCCATGGGTCTTCTGCTCAATACGTCAGCTACTACGTTGGCCTTTCCCGGATGGTAATGTAGCTCAATCTCGAAGTCTGTCATCACCTCGAGCCAACGTCTCTGTCTCTGGTTGATATCCTTCTGAGTATAGACGTACTTTAGGCTTTTGTGATTAGTGAATATCTCTACTCTTTTTCCATATAGGTAGTGCCTCCAAAGCTTTAAGGCAAAGATCACTGCTACAAGCTCCAAGTCGTGAGTGGGATAGTTCTTCTCATGGGTTCTCAACTGTCTAGAACCATAGGCTATAACCTTTCCATGCTGCATCAAGACACATCCCAATCCTTTCTCGAATGCATCGCTATAGATTACGAATCCTCCGGGTCCAGATGGTATGGTCAAGATAGGTGTCGTAGTCAAACGCTTCTTCATCTCATCGAACGCTGTCTGACACTCCTCTGTCCAGGTGAACTCCTGCTCCTTACGGGTCAAGCGGGTCATCGGCTCTGCAATCTTCATAAAGTTTTCCACAAACCTCTGGTAATATCCGACAAGTCCTTGAAAACTCCTCACTTCTGAGACATTGGTAGTGGTTGGCCATGTCTCTACTGATGAAATCTTTACCGGATCTACTGAAATACCATCTCCTGAGATGACGTGTCCAAAAAAAGTGACACGATCTAGGAGAAACTCGTACTTGCTCAGCTTGGCATAAAGCCTCTCTCTCCTCAGCGTCTCTAACACTAGTCTCAGATGCTCTTCATGCTCCTCGTGGCTCTTTGAATACACCAAGATGTCGTCGATAAAGACTACCATGAACCGATCTAAGTATTGGTGGAATACTCTATTTATCAAGTTCATAAATACAGCTGGCACATTCGCCAGTCCAAAAGGTATCACTAAGAACTCGTAGTGACCATAACGAGCCTGAATGTTGTCTTTTGAACATCTTCTCTTCGCACCTTCACTTGATGATAACCCGATCTCAAGTCAATCTTTGTGAACACTACTGCTCCTGTCAGCTGGTCGAACAAATTATCAATTCGTGGCAGGGGTTACTTGTTCTTGATAGTCAAAGCATTAAGGGTTCTATAATCAATGCACATGCATACCGTTCCATCCTTCTTAGGTACAAACAACACTGGTGCTCCCCAGGGTGATGCACTAGGATGGATAAATCCCTTGCTCTGCAACTCCTCTAATTGTAACTTCAGCTCATCTAGTTCCTTCTTTGCTAATCGGTATACATTAGAAGATACTGGTGCTGCTTCAGGTACTAGCTTAATAGTGAACTCCATATCTCTATCTAGCGGTAAGCCTGACAATTCTTCAGGAAAAAGCTCCTCGAATTCTGTAACTATCGGTGGGGGCACCATCTCTATAGCCATGTAAGTTCCAGATATATGTCATACTCCTTGTTTGACGGTCCCTCGCATGTACTCGAACTTCGGTTGATCTGGCGGTCTAAAGGTGACGCTACCCTTCCGGCAGTCCAGTATGGCATTATACTGGCTTAACCAGTCTATGCCTAGCACAACATTAAAGTACGGCATGGGTAATACCAAGAAGCGAGCTCTCATCTCTCGACCACATACGACTACCGAGCACATTCTAATAGTGCTGGTAACCAGCACGATACCTCCTCCGGTAAGAATCTTCCAACTCTTAGGTAAGGGAGAAGTAGCTACTCTATGCATTGCTACAAATCTACTCGATATGAATGATAGTGTAGCTCCAGAATCAAATAATGTAGTTGTAGGTAATGATACAACTAAAATAGTACCTGTAATAGCTTTCCCTTCTATTTTCTCCTTAGTAGCTGCTAGTGCAAAGGCCTATTCGTGCCTCTGCCCTCCGGTCTGCTGTCGGGCTCGATCAAACTGTGCCTCCTGTGGGGCCAAGGGTGGTCCCCTCTAAAATCCTCCTGATGCTGGTGGTCATTGACCTCCTAGCGGGGGTAGTATCCTTGGAACTGGTGCAACTGGCCTCTGTCCAGTTTGTGGTGTTGCCTCTTTGCGCTGTGGGCAGTCCTGGACTTTGTGCTGGTCTGATCCATAAATCAGACATGTCCTCAGTCTCTTTCTTCAGTCCTTCTCGTAATGTCCTTTCTTACCATAATAGTAGCAAGTTGGAAGCTCCTTTTGCTAGTATGGCATTATCCTCTGCTGTGTCTGTGCTCCGGAATGATGGATCAGTCCTCCTACTCCAGCTTGGGCTCTAGCTGGTGCGGTTGTGCTGGAATGCCTTGCTCCTCTGCAGATGGCCTCCTGGACCCTCGTCTCTGAAAGAACCTCTTCATAAGAAATTCTCGCCTGTGCGATGGTATACCTTTGTAGCTCGAAGGTGAGACCATGATGGAATCTCTGGGCCTTCTCTAGATCGTTGGGTATCAGGACGGCACCAAATCTGCTAAGGCGGCTGAACTCCGCGTCATAAGCGTCAACAGTCATATTTTCCTGTTCTAGATGTAGGAGCTGGGAGTATAGGGCATTTCTGACTGTAGCTGGAAAATACTTCGTATTGAAGTACTCTAAGAACTGTTTCCAAGTCTGGTTCTTGCCTACACTGCACTCAATAGAATCCCACCAGTGATGGCGTTGCCTTTCAGTTGGGCCCTGTCACTACCACGTTCCAAAAATAGGGGTATTTTTAACTTTTTATATATATTTAATATTGCATGTATTTAATTTAAATAATTGCATGAGATGAGTATTTATAATATTATATGTTATGTACAGTGTTCATTAATATTGAGCTGGTAAACTTGACCTAGAAGCCCACTAGATGAACACCTGACCAAATTATAGGGTTGTGTATTAAATTGTATTAATTAGAATTTAATTATTTAGGATTGTGATTAATTACCGTAATTTTATTTAATTGTTCCGCTTTGCCGTTGCTTCTATATTTGGAGCGCTACCCTATCTTTTGTCTCCCAATAAATTTCACAACCTTGCCCTAGACATGCCCGTCTTCCATTCAGACCTTTTTGTAACTCATAATTATGCTCTCTTATGCTTCATTTTAGCCGTACAATATTCGTCGCGGACGTTTATTTAATTTCTAAGTAAAATTCAACTTTGTATCGTTGTGCGTTCCAATCTAAATTGGAGACACAATCTCGACCATTTTTGTGCAACCCAAATTAGGGTAATATTCTGTTCTGAGTCTTCTTCACTAATGATATTTGTGTCCCAACCTAATTTTGGTCCCATGTACTCCTAATTAATTTTAGAATACCGCTTACATTTATTTCTAATTAAATTAGGGATACCATTTTGACTAATCCCATTTAATCCCAATTTAATTCCAATACCCCATTAATTAAGCCCATACAAAACACACAATATCTCCTCACCCTACAAAATACCAAACACCAAATCGCCCACCAAATTTTCATCATTTCATGTGTGTGTGCAAATACCCAAATTTAAGGGGGCTAATTTGCAAATATTGCATTAGGTGTCACCACCCCATTGGTTCAAACCAAATGGAGAGCATCAACACCACTCATTCCCACTCACCATCCTATTTAATGTCACTTCACACACTCTTCCAAACCATGACCTAATCCCCAAACCTAGGGAAGCCCCCATCCTCTCTCTCCTCCCTCCTCACTCAACCATAGGTTTTTTCCAAAAAATTTCCTTTCTTCTTCTCTTCTTCTTCTTCCTTTCTTGTTCTCCTCCTTTTTAATTTAAATTAGAAGAAGGGGGGAAATACCAACCCTCCGGCCACTATTCACCCGGCCCGGCCAAGTCCCGACCCCGCTCTCGGCCAGCTGACCCAGCACCACCAGAACTATCACCTTTTCCGGCGAGCCTAGTCCCGCTTCTCCACCGCTCCTCCTCCATACTCTTCTTCCCCGGTGACCCGAAGCTCCACCCGGCCTCTTCTCTTCTCCGAGCAGCACTACTCCGGCCTGCTGTAACCCGAGCTCCTTCTCCGGTGCCGCTACTTCGACTCCGACCATATCGAACTGTCACCACCACCCTTCATCGAGCTCCACCGACCTCGCCAGTCCCGAAGGATCATCCCCGTCGACTGAACGCAGGAACCACTGCTGTAATTCCCTCCAGCTTCTTCCCCAATGAACCAACCACCATCCCGAGCCCCCCACTGTTCACCCCCGGCCCGGCCACACGATCCAGCCTCCGCCGGCCAGGTTCTCAGTCGAGCTCCCCGACCTAGCTCCACCTTCAGCCCGGCCACTCCGCCTCACCCCGTTCGAGCAGACCTCGGCGAGCCCCATTCCTCCCTGCATCCTTCCAGCACCACCAGCCCCCTCCACTGGACCACCACCTCCTTATCGTCGTCGTCGTCTTTGCCGTCATCGTAGACGCGTGTAGGTACGGTCCTCCCCCTCGTGTACGTATGTATGAGTGTACGTATGCATGTAGGTATATATGTATGTATTTAGTATGTATTTAATATATATAATTAGTATATGTATGTATTTATTCATTGGTATATGTATATATATATATATATATATATATATATATATATATATATATATATATATATATTGTATATGCATTTAGTATATTCTTAATATATATAATTGGTATGTATATGTATACATATATATAGTATAAACTCAATTATTATATTAGCATTAGTATATGTTAATATTAATGTTGATATATATATATATATATATATATATATATATATATATATATATATATGTATTTATCTAGTATATGTTTAGTAAAATATATTTTTGGCATATATATATATGTAGCATATACATATTTATATTGGTATACATATGTACTTATATACGTATATGGTATATGTATTAAATTGGTACATATATATATATAAGCTTTTCTCAAACTAATAGATATATAATTAAATGTACTTTTGGCATACATATATATATATATATATATATATATATATATATATATATATATATATATATATATATATATATATATATATATATATATATATATATATATATATATTGTATATGAGTATTGTTCAATTGGTATAGTATAGTATGTACATATATTTAGTATGTGTACATTATCCAATTATTTAATAATTTCTATAAGTTCAGTATCTAGAAATATTACATCTGATCCTTGACACTGTGCTACACGGACTAGTATATAGATTGGATCTGCAGTCATGAGATGTTACATTGATTATCGTATTGATATTGTACACGACATTGATATTTAGACCTTGTACATGATATATTGGATATTGCTCGCGTATCGTGACGTGTCATGATTGGATCCACTGTACTAGTTGGGGGCAGGAGAAATATTAGCAGATTATGTGATCATACCCAACTCTACATGCATCATAGCTCACCCCACATCTCACGTCGGGTGCGGCCTGACCATTACATGCCTCATAGCTGTTATATATGATTAGCCTGTCCACTACTAGCATCATAGCTAACCAAATGGTTAGCCTGACCTTACATGAATCATAGCTAATCATATGTAACCAGCCTGATCTTGTCCCAAGCCGATCACATGATAGACTGATATTTCAAACACTTAGAATAGTTACAGTTCTCTATTTTAGATCATATACTACATCATCCGTATATGATATTGTACCTCGTTCTCTTCGTTTCATATATGCACTGATTGTTTCATATTGTCTATATTGCATGTCTCTTTATATTGCCTGTCTCTTTATTTTGCCATTGCATTTATTCAATGTCTTCTCTCAGTATATAGCATTATCTGTTTATTGTTTTATAGCCCTTATCAATTAAATGGAAATGTTATTTGAGATGTACTTTGCTCCTTCCTGACTGGAAAATATTTTTCCAGACTATGCCTTAGAGGACTGGTATCCGACATTTATGGACCACAGGGTGAGTAGCTACAGACTTGGACTTGGTAGTTCAGTTGTAATTCCGGGAGGTTTAGCTGGAATTACTAGTTATCTAGTTAGTTCTTTTAGCATATTATTTTTGGTACCGGATTTGTCTCCGACATACTCTTTGAGACTTGGATTATATTGTTGAGTTAGACTACTTCTATTTTTGACTTGTGTTGCATCTTACTTGTTTCTTAGAGATCTTATCGTATTGTAGTTATGTGATTGAGTATGTTGTTCATATTATATTGTGGTATCCGTGTCTCCTCATGGAGTCGGATGCTCGTGTGAGATTGTTTAGATAGCATCAAGACCTAGACAGCATTCTACCGCCGATGCTGCGGCGTAGGCTGGACGTACCCACGTACTCGTGCCCTAATTCCGGGTCCGGGTTGTGACACATTTTTAGTGGTGGCCCACGCAGGTCAGACTTTGCAAGTTGTGCGATGTCGTGGTAGTGCGACGTCATAGTTGTACTACTGTGTGCCTGCTATAGAATATAGGACATAGGATACTAGGATGAGAGAGGATACTCAATCACAAAATTCTTGAGAGATTCCTGAGATGACCCCTTGAGAATCTTATTACAATTTCCAATTTAAATCCTTTGCCCTTGTTTTTGTCCATCCTCACTCGTTAATATTCAGTTTAATTCTTGTTGACCAGTTGTTAAATTTAATTCTTGGTATCGTTGTTGAGTTAATTTTATATCAAGGTGAATTTTACGAGCTAAAATTTATGGTATCATCTGATGACATATGTTGATGAGGACAGTGAGAAAGGTAAAATATCTACTTTGGTTATGGAACCTAGAGTTTATCGCAGCCATATTAGCTGTGGTGACGAGAACGTAGGAACCTGACTTGGATGTACATACTGTAGTTTTAAAACTTAGAGTCTCTCGCAGCCATACCGGTTAGCGTGGCAAAAATTCTAGATAACATGATTATAGAGTTGCATACCTTAGTTACGGAACCTGTCGTTTATCGCACCTATGCTTACTGGCGTGGCGAGGATTCTAAGTGTCATGATTTTTGACAGACGTGTATGATTATCAGGTTGTATCTTAAATTGGTTCTTAAAGTATCATCTCAACACTTATCTATTTCTGTTATTACAGGACTTTGTTCCATCATTTCCTTTGCTAGCGATAGCAATACCTTCAGTCCTCAATCCAGTTCCTTTTGAGCTTCTATTCCTTGAGGATTCCTTGTTAAGTATGATAATTAGTGACTTGTAATTATGTCTATGTCTTGTATTAGTGTTGACTAAGTGTGACTTATGAGCTTGTAAGTGCTTCTTGGTTGGACATGTGAGCAGTAGGCATTAATCTAGAGTTAACCCGTAGCATAGTACCTTGTAGCAATAGCTCTACGATATGTGTCATATAGTACTATAGATAGAAGGAGAAAAGAGTATCAGTGATGGTTCCAAGAGTTAGTATCAGAGCCAGCATACCCGTCCTGGCAGTCATGAATTTATGTAATTGGATGGTCTAGGTAAACGAATTAAGTATCAAGGAATTGTGTTAAAGATTAATGGAACATGATATTTAATTTGATGATTGATACTTGGGGTATTTTAAGAATAAAGAAATGTATATGCATAAAGGGTTTTAATGAGATGTCATGAGTAGAGAAATATCAGGATTGGTAATAAAAGTGGTGAAGCATATCACAGATTAGTTTAACAGGCTGTAAGAGATTAAAGGGAAATACATATACATCAATCGAGATGAGGAACCATATACTTGCCCATGAGAGTAAAGTGAAACATGGGTGTTATAGAAGGTGCAAGTAATCGTGAGTTCTAATAAGTTTGATGAGATGATCCAATAATGAAGCTAGTATCATAATACCAAGGGTACTAATGATTCTATATCAAGAATTAGTTGAGCAAGGTGCTAATAGTAAGTGCCTTGTATGATAATGTTAAATTAGTATATCAGTTAATATAGATAGAAACTCATTGGAGAAAATGTGTGTGATGATAACTTTGATCATTTGGAAGTAATAGTGCAAGTAATTCGGACAGTACAAATTTCAGTACACAGTTTAGAGTTGTAGACAATGGGTATATTTGAGTGTACCTTGAGTATTAGAGACCATGAGCATTATATGTATATTTGTGGATTTGAAATTAAAGAGTGGAAATAAATTTCAATTTTTAAGAATTTTGAGGAGTTGAGATTCTATGTTATTGAATTTTGAGGATTCAAATTTGATTCAATAAATATAGTCAAAGCTATAAATATTTTAGAAGCGATAAAAGTTTCATTTTGATATTGAGTATTTGACTTTTGAGGAAGTATATGTCTCTTATTTTAAATCGTTCGAGAAGTAAAATTTTGATGATTTTATTTGGATGATTAAATTTTTATGGGTAAGATATATATATTAGTATATGAGTGGATGAAGTGCATACGTAAGGATCTGTTGACTTGGGCATGATTGAGATGGCACTGCAAACAGACTTGGGTGTCCATCTAGAGTTGTATTAGAGAGAACAGTACTTAGTATGATGTATTGCACTTGGTATGCACTTGAGTGATAAGAACAACTAGTATGAACAATTATAGTAGGAAAAAGAACTAGCAGTAGGTGTAGTTGTAGTAGAACAGAGGTACCTAAAGGAATAGGAGTATCAAGCCTTGAATGCATCATTGACCTATGATTGTGTTAGAGGTCCTTGGTATCAGATTTTGGTATTAATAGACAGGTGTGTGCAATGAGGATGTATTCATGGATGTTGTGGACTAATGATTAGTTGATTTGGATACCAGTGTACAAGGATAGGAATTAGTTAGTGAATATGCCAGATTTAAGTGTATATTAGAGGATGAAGATATCCAAGTAATGGGTTAGAAGACTGTATTATATTCTTCCTTCTGTCCCTTTTTCGTCTGTTTGGTTGATTGCTTGATTCCTTAGTACCATAGCGTGTATCAATGATTCTCTTGCTAGAGTATAGCTAGTAGTACACCTCGACAGAGACCATAATACCATGACAAAGGAGACTATGACCATGCATGTTTCTGTATTGCGTGTTGTATGACTATAGGTAGGATTCTCTTAGACTTTGATTGTTGAGAGTTGACCGTAGTAAAGGAATTAATGAAAGGGTTATGATTCGACAAAGAGAGACAAGGTGCCTTAAATTTTGAGGATAAAATATAAATTTAAATAAAGAGTGAAAACTAACATGGCAGAATTAACGATTTGTTAAATCATAAATTTTATGAAGATCATGGTATGATTGAATGTCACTAACATTGAGGAAATTAAGGAGATTATCATTATATTCATTGGCCTACAAGTTATGAACTTATAATGAATGTGGTATTGAAAATTTCATAACTATTACATTATTGTTTTTGGTGTGGAAAAGAAATCGAGGATTGAGATCACTAACGGATTAGTGTTTGATTTTAAATTTTGGGATGAGGATTTGAATTCTATAAACATGCATTGACTGGACTTCAATTAAAGGATTGGATAGTAAAAATTTATATCTAGTGATTTGCTCAAAGTTGAGGAGTAAGATGATAAACGGGTTGGTGTTTAAACACAAACTTTTTGGACGAGATTTTTAAATTTTATAAATATACATCGATTGGATTCATGGATTAGTGTTTTTAGATGGGATTTCATAATTTATAAAAGTGTGCATTGATTGAGTTTAAATTAGAGGATTGGATATCAATTTCGAGTATTTAGATATGAACATAAGATTTCGGAGGAGATTGTGATAATAATTGAATTTGAATTTTTAAATTTGAGGATTTTCAGGAATCCAATAATTACGGAATTTTGAAATGACAATGTGGATTAATTATGTGGGTTTTAAAATTTTGGTGGAAAGGTAATATAACGAGTAAATACTACTATTGAGGATCTTGAATTTTGAGGACAAAATTCTTTTAAGGAGGGTAGACTTGTCACAACCACGTTCCAAAAATAGGGGTATTTTTGACTTTTTATATATATTTAATATTGTGTGTATTTAATTTAAATAATTGCATGAGATGAGTATTTATAATATTATGTACAGTGTTCATTAATGTTAAGCTAGTAGACTTGACCTAGAAGCCCACTAGATGAACACCTGACCAAATTATAGGGTTGTGTATTAAATTGTATTAATTAGAATTTAATTATTTGGGATTATGATTAATTACCGTAATTTTATTAAATTTTTGCTCTTTGTCGTTGCTTCGATATTTGGAGCGCTACCCTATCTTTTGTCTCCCAACAAATTTTATAACCTTGCCCTAAACGTGCCCACCTTCCATTCGGACCTTTTTGTAACTCATAATTATGCTCTTCTGTGCTTCATTTTAGCTGCACAATATTCGTCGCGGACGTTTATTTAATTTCTAAGTAAAATCCAACTTTGTATCGTTGTGCGTTCCAACCTAAATTGGAGACACAATCTCGACCATTTTCGTGCAACCCAAATTAGGGTAATATTCTGTTCTGAGTCTTCTTCACTAATGATATTTGTGTCCCAACCTAATTTTGGCCCCATGTACTCCTAATTAATTTTGGAACACCGCTTGCATTTATTTCTAATTAAATTGGGGATACCATTTTGACTAATCCCGTTTAATCCCAATTTAATTCCAATACCCCATTAATTAAGCCCATACAAAACACACAACATCCCCTCACCCTATAAAACACCAAACACCAAATTGCCCACCAAATTTTCATCATTTCAGGTGTGTGTGCAAATACCCAAATTTAAGGGGGCTAATTTACAAATGTTGCTTTAGGTGTCACCACCCCATTGGTTCAAACCAAATGGAGAGGCCAAATATTTGACTAGTCAACAACCCTCATTGTCACTACCACTTTTCCATATAAGGGTATTTCTGTAATTTAGCTATTTTAAATAATTATGAATTTAAATTAATTGCTGAGTTTTGTAACTATTATATTATTATTAGGGATATTGATTGTAGGTCAACCCTAGAATGCATTAGGGCAAACCCTAATGACCAACCCTAAGTTGTAAACCCTATTCTAGCAAACCCTAGAATTTTTAAATTTAAGATGGAACCCTCAAAAGTCATAGACTGACTTAACCTGAGTCTATTAGGATTTACATGACTTAACATAAAGGTTTAGTCTAAAAGCTGTGCAAGGAAACCCTAGAACTAGGTTTATATATAAAGGAAACCTCCCATTCTTCATGTAGAAAGGAAACCCTAGCCTCCTTCTTAAAACCATCCCCTCACCTCAAGACTCAGAAGCAAACCCTAGGGATCCCATTCTTCTCCTCCAAAGCAAGGAAAATCAGGGAACTTGGCTCAAGAAAACTCGTGAAGGAAGAACTTTCATAGAAGAATCTCCCTGCAGGTAAAACCCTAGTTTCTATTCCTTTAATTCTGATTTTTAGATGTTCATGGCCATTAGGGAACCCCCTTTTCTGTGTAATTCGAATTCCAGGGTTTTGATTTGGTTTTGGTGACCCACATGGGGTTTTCCCCAATTATTAAGAACCCTAACCCTAGATTTGGTTGTAGACAGATTTTTCCCCATTTTCATGTAGATATAAATTCGATTTTAGGGTTTACTTACCTAGGTATTCTAAATTCTGTATATTGATGTATGAATCTATATGTATAGATATGTATTGTGTGTTGGGGGCTTTCATCTGTACATTAGGTTTGGGGAAGAACAGGGTGCAGTCGGGTATATCAGTGTGGTTGGGTTTCATTGTGTATCGGGTATGATATTTGGGGAAAAGCTCTGTTCAGTCGGGTGGATTTCTGTGCATAGGGTTGTGGCTGTGCATAAAAGTGTGTGTGTGGGGGATAACTTGAGTTGAGAACTGTGTATATGTATATATGTGTTCTGAGTAGTAGAATGTGTGTGAGGTTTCTCAGCAGTTGTGTAGTGCAGGTGTGTAGATGAGGGGTCTCAGTGTGCAGAATTGTTTCTGTGTGTGTGGGTCCAGACTTGTGCAAATTGTGTCTGGGTGAGGTGCTCAGTTTTAACTGTGTTTGAGTATCCTAATTACCCTGTGTTCAAGTATGAGTGCATGAGTGTATTGGATTTGGGTGAGTTATTGTGCCTGTGTGAGAAGGAGGAGAGAGAGAGCAACTGGGATATCTGTGTGTATTTGTTCATGTGTAAACTGTGCAGATATTCAAGTGTGTGTGTATTAATTCTGTAGGAGAGGAGCAACTGTAATTTCCTGTGTGAGGTTGGGTTTATGTATCAGATTTGCATTCCTGTGTGTATATACTGTGAGTTATATGTGTAGCTGTGTATTAGTGTATAGGGAACCTGTGAGTTCCTATGTATCAGTAGATAGGTTTTCCCTGTGTTTAGGTGCAGTACCTATGTGTATGCAACCTATGTGTATCAGTCAGATATATCTTGTGTGTATTAGATAGGTAATACCTGGGTGTCAAGGTGAACAGTATGTATGGTGTAGATGTCAGTGAGTGTGGCTGTGATTTAGAATTCTGTGTGTACATGGATGTGTAATTCAGTGAGTAAGAAAGAGAGGTGTATAGCCAGGGTGTCCATATGTAATTAACTGTGTGTGTGTATAAGAGAACCTAGTGTATCATTATGAGCCTAGAGCCCAGTGCCTGTGAGTGCAGAGTGTATCAGTATTTTAGGTGTTGCTGTACAGATATCAGCATGTGTGGAATGTAAGATATATATATCAGTGTATTGAATTGGAAGGGGGAAAACCTGTGTCAGTAAAACCAATGTGACAGTGTGCTAAAACCTGTGTGTTCAGTGAGCAGTATGGGGGTTATATGGCTGTGCTGTGTCACTAAACTGACTGTGTGTGTGTAGATGGGTAGCTGGGGAGTTCAGTACCTGGGAATTTCAGTGTGTTTATGTGTTTGTGTAGTAGTGTGGGTGTGTGTATCAGTAACTAGGGGGTGAGTGTCTGCTAGTGTGAGCATGCCTGTGTATTCCTGTCCAGTGTGTGAGTGTGCATTGTATCAGTGTATGTGTTAGTCTAGTTATGTGTATCTAGTAAGAGAGGGGTCTCTGAGTTAGTATCCTACACTTGCTTAAGGTAGGTGATTGCAGTAGCTAGTAGGATTGGGAGCAGTGAGGGGTTAAGTGTGTAGACTCAGGTGTATTAGTTAGTGTATAGTTATTAGTTAGTTTAGTTAGTAACATTAGTTAATATATTGTTACCAGTTAGTATAATATATAAAGGTATTAGTTAGTTATACTAAGTGGTAGTGATAGTTAGTTAAGGTAAGTTCTATATGATTGTAGATAAGTATAAGTACTAGCTATAACCGGATAGAGTGGGTATTAGTAAGGTTTTACTCAGAAACCTAGGTAATGGCCTAATATAGCTAAGATAAGCTAGTATTAGATAGTTAGTAACCTTTATAGACTAAATAACTTAGTATGGATCTAGTATGACTTAGTTAAGCTAGAATGACTTAGAATTGACCAGTAAACCTTAGACATGACCTAGAAACCTCGTTTTTTAAATTGTTAAGCATGTTATTCTTTTAATTCATTAATTAACATTGAATTTCCATAAATAGGTCATTGTGATCCCATTTTGGACCTCGATCCTCACATTCTGCTCAGGACCACAGGCGAGTACATTCTCTGACAGTTTTCATGGTTGATTACTTCTATAAATTGTAGTGTATTTCATACTTGATTCCGACACTATGTATACACGGGTTAGCACCCTAGATCCCCATCACGAGGAGTCGTGGTTGGAATCCATCGTGCTAGCTGGGGGATGGGGAACTATTAGTAGATTGTGTGATCATATCCAAACATTATATGTACCATAGCTCACCCCACTTCTCACGTCGGGTGTGGCCTGACCACTTATATGCTCCATAGCTGTTATATATGATTAGCCTGACCATTATATGCACCATAGCTAACCATGCGGTTAGCCTGACCTAAAAGAATCATAGCTAATCATATATAACCAGCCTGATCCAGTCCCAAGCCGATCACATAATAAACTAATATTTCAAACACTTAGCCAGATGTTTTATCTTTATTCAGATTTACCTGTTCTAGCATTCACTATTTATTGCTCATTGCTAGATGCTTATTGTCTATTTCATTTCTTCAGTACTTCACATGTTCAGCTTTTATTTCCATCTTGTATCTCTTACACTGTTTATAGATTTTGTCAATTTAAATGAAACTGCTGTTAGTGCTTGTGCTTCGCTCCAATCCTGACTGGATAAACATTTTCAGAGAACCTGGAGGACTTTTGCCCTACTCATTACGGTCCAGGAATAGAGGAGGATTTCACCCCAGAAATCCCAGAGGAGGTGCCTATCTTAGAGGAGAACTTGCCTGCCCATACTTAGATTATTTTTCTGCATTTATTGTTTTAGACTGAGACTGAGACTGAGATGTATTTATTTTTATTTGTGACTTTGTGAGGTCATTTGGACCAGGATTTGAGTTAGATTTATTGTGGTTGGTTTTAAATAGAACTCTTTTCAATTCTCATCGTGCCATTATGTTTATAGTTGTGATTGAGTATATTATAGAAATGTGATTTATTTATCATTGTCCTCCGTACGGAGTTGAGACTATTGACAGGATATACTATGTTGTGACCTAGACAGCGTTCTACCGCCGATGCTGCGGCGTAGGCTGGACGTACCCACGACTCATGCCCAAATTCCGGGTGCGGGTCGTGACACGTTTTTAGTGGTGGCCCATGCAGGTCTAGTCTCCAGTCATAGTCTTAGACTGTTTTAGGAAATAGGAATTAGGCCGAGGCATACTCAATCACAATTAGGGAATTCTGATTCTTATGATACTATTCTTAATGATTAATTCCTTTAGAAATTTTCTGTCCTTCCTTGATATCATATCTATTGCCTTAATTGAATCTTTCGATCTGTCTCCAGGATGCCGCCAAGGAGATCCCAGAGACTCGGAGCAGCAGATTCAGAGAGGTCTGCCACCTCTCGCGCTGCCGGACAGACATCAGCAGCACCTCCTACATCTCCAGGACAGGTGGGAGTGTCTGCAGCATTCGGGGGTCCTCCACCACCAGTTCAGAGGGTCCCCACAGCTACGACGGCACCACCACCTCCACCACCAGCTCAGCATCCAGGAGGTGTGCCCGTCGATGGGGCACAGATGTTCGCCTTGATACAGGGCATGGTCGATGCCCAGAGGACGTCGGCAGAGGCCCAGAGAGTGCAGGCTGAGGCACATCAGGCCCAGACGGAGATGATGAGGGTGAACATGGAGAATGCTCACCAAGTGGCCCTCCAGGCTGTGGAGAGAGTCACTCAGCAGCAGCAACAACCTGGTCAGCAACAACAGAGGCCGGGCACCATTGTGGACTTCAAGAGGATGATGCCTCGGGAGTTCAAGGGGACAGAAGGGATACTCTACGCCGATGATTGGCTAGAGGACATCGAGAGGAACTTGCGTTTGGCGCAGATTCCAGAGGCGCTCCAGATCGAGGCCGCTGGCAGCCAGATGTTCGACATTGCCTTGACGTGGTTTCGTACGGAGCCGAGACTCTTGCGCGGGGGACTCACTTGGGAAGCTTTCAAGGAGCTCTTCAAAGAAAAGTTCTTTCCTGATGTCGCCCTAGGAGCTTTGGAGAGTCAATTCCATGACTTAGCCCAGGGGAGCTCGTCCGTCGATGAGTATGCCGCGGAGTTTAGCCGTCTGAGCCGTTTTGCACCATCGATGATTAGAGATCCGGGGGACAGGGCCCGGAAATTCAGAAAGGGGCTGACAAGAGAGATCAAGTCTCGCACGTCGGGACGTCGCACAGCTACCTATGAGGGCATATTGATGGATGCCCAAGTAGCCGAGGATGACTTGGACCTCAGACCCAAGAGGGGACGCGATGTTTCCGGAGGGGCAAACAGTAGTGCGGGGACAGGCAAGCGTCCACACTTTCAGCAGCAGCAGAGACCCTTTCAGCAGCAGCATCAGGCACCAGCCCGAGGGCAGGTCCAGCAGCAGCAACAGAGACAGAACCAGCCCGCCATCCAGTGTGCGTACTGCGGGAAGATGGGACATACTAGAGATATCTGCAGGCATAGATTGGGCTCATGTTTGTCCTGCGGATCGACGACACATCAGCTGAGGGATTGCCCTACCATTCGGACTCGTCCAGGTCAGGGTGGAGCAGCCGCCCAGAGAGGACCAGGCAGGGTACCTACCGTACCAGGAGGCCAACAACAGAGGGGACCACTTCCACCGCAAAATCAGAAGTTCGCCCAGCATCAGCAGCAGAGAGGTGCACCCCAGGGGCGAGCGTACGCCATGGCAGTCGAGGAGATCGAGCCAGCAGGAGACTTGATCACAGGTTCGGTTCTTCTCGATTGTATTCCCGCATTTACCTTATTTGATTCTGGCGCTTCCCATAGTTTTGTGTCTGTATCATATGCACTTCGACATCATTTAGACACAGAACCATTAGCTAGGACTTGCAAGATCATGACTGGTGGAGGTATTATACTAGTCCGTGATCACTGCAAGGACCGGAGAGTATCAGTAGGAGGTCGAGAGTTGAGCGTGAGCTTACTTGTCATGCCACTTCCGGGGTACGATATTGTACTCGGGATGGACTGGTTGAGTAGGCATCATGCTACTATAGATTGTTATCGAGGCAGAGTATTGTTTAGACCACCAGGAGAGCCGGGATTTGAGGTCGTCAGAGGAACAGCGGAACAGAGCAGGAGCACATTTTGCGGAGCCAGGACGGAAGAAGAGGAGTTGCCACATCCTCTGATAGCGGAGTTCCTGGATGTATTTCCAGAAGAATTGCCAGGCTTGCCGCCCGACAGAGATGTTGAATTCTCTATAGACTTGGTTCCGGGAGCGGAGCCCATTTCACAACATGTCTATAGAGTCAACAACAGCGAGCTGGCAGAACTGAAGAAGCAAGTTGAGGAGCTGCAGGACAAAGGCTTCATCAAATCCAGTTCATCACCATGGGGAGCTCCGGTATTGTTCGTACCGAAGAAGGACGGCACGGTGCGTATGTGCATTGATTATAGAGCCTTGAACAATATCACTATCAAGAACAAGTACCCGCTGCCGAGGATAGATGATCTTTTCGACCAGTTGAGCGGGGCGAGGGTGTTTTCAAAGATTGATTTGAGGTCAGGCTATCACCAGGTGAAGGTGAAGAAAGAAGACACGCCGAAGACAGCTTTTCGGACCAGATACGGCCAGTTTGAGTTCATGGTAATGCCATTTGGTTTAACCAATGCACCGGCAGTATTCATGAACCTGATGAACAAGGTGTTCCACCAGTACCTTGACAAGTTCGTGGTGGTGTTCATCGACGATATTCTTGTGTATTCCAAGACCCCGGAGGAGCACGAAGAGCACCTGAGATTGGTCTTAGAGACTCTCAGGAGGGAGAAGCTGTACGGGAAACTCTCTAAGTGTGAATTCTTCCTTGACAAGGTTGAATTTCTTGGGCATGTGGTATCGGGTGACGGAATCTCGGTTAACCCACAGAAGATCGAGGCAGTGGAGTCATGGGCTACCCCCAGTTCGGTAGCTGAGATCAGGAGTTTCCTCGGGCTTGCAGGATACTACAGGAGGTTTGTACAAGACTTCTCCAAGATTGCAGCGCCGATGACCAGACTGACCAGGAAGGATGTGGATTTTGTGTGGACGGAGGAGTGCCAGGCTGCATTTGATGAACTAAAGAAGAGGTTGACAACAGCTCCAATTTTGACGTTGCCAGCAGGGACAGGTGGTTTCACCATCTACAGTGATGCTTCAGGGAAGGGTCTGGGATGTGTTCTTCAGCAGCACGGGAAGGTAATTGCTTATGCTTCCAGGCAGTTACGCCCTCATGAAAAGAATTATCCCACCCACGATTTAGAGTTGGCAGCAGTTATCTTCGCTCTAAAGCTGTGGAAACATTACCTGTACGGAGAGCGTGTGGAAATCTTCACAGACCACAAGAGCTTGAAGTACGTATTCACACAGAAGGAGCTGAACATGAGGCAGAGGAGGTGGTTGGAGTTGATGAAGGACTTCGACATCTCATTGCAGTACCATCCAGGGAAGGCTAACGTAGTCGCCGATGCCTTGAGCAGGTATCCGATGGCTATGTACTTGACGACAGATAGACATTTATTGGCTGATTTGGAGAGCTTGGAGATTGAAGTGTTAGTTCCCGGTGCTGAGATTCAGATGTGGGGATTACAGATACAGTCCGAACTGATGGACAGGATCAGAGCTGCGCAGTACGATGATGAGACCCTGAGGAGTATCAGAGCACAGGTTCAGATGGGATTGTCGGACGATTTCACTATCGCAGATGATGGTTCCTTACGGCACGGCACAAGGATATGTGTGCCTAGCGGGGAGCTGCGCGAGGAGGTTTTACAGGAGGCACACCGCTCTCAGTACTCGATGCATCCCGGTGCCAACAAGATGTATCGAGACTTGAGGGAGCACGTATGGTGGTATGGAATGAAGCGCGAGGTAGCACGCTTCGTATCTCGGTGTCTAGTGTGCCAGCAGGTAAAGGCAGACCGGCAGAGGCCAGGAGGTTTGCTTCAACCTTTACCGATTCCAGAATGGAAATGGGAGCACGTGACCATGGATTTCGTTTCAGGGCTTCCACGTTCTCCAGGAGGGAAGGACGCGATTTGGGTCATCGTGGACAGGTTGACCAAATCAGCCCATTTCTTACCTTTCAAGGTGGGCACGTCGACAGAGAAGCTAGCAGAGATGTACGTGCGTCAGATTGTTAGGCTTCATGGAGTTCCGGTGAGCATCGTCTCAGATCGGGATAGTCGTTTCACTTCCCACTTCTGGAGGAGTCTGCAGGCTAGCTTGGGCACTCAGCTCAAGTTCAGTACCGCATATCACCCCCAGACAGACGGGCAGTCTGAGAGGACTATTCAGACTCTCGAGGATATGCTACGTACTTGCGTTCTAGATCTCGGAGGTTCTTGGGAAGATCATCTGCACCTGGTAGAGTTCGCTTACAACAACAGCTACCAGGCCAGCATCGAGATGTCACCGTTTGAGGCTCTTTATGGACGGAGGTGTCGTACACCGCTATCGTGGGACGACGTTGGAGAGAGAGCCTTGCTAGGACCAGAAATGGTCGTGGATGCAGCGGAAAAGGTGAAACTCATCAGAGACAGACTGCGAGTGGCGCAGGACAGACAGCGGCATTGGGCCGACAGCCACCGTAGACCCCTTGAGTTTCAGGTATAGATTGTTATTTTCTGGTTTGTGTTGTTTGTTTAGACTGCGTGTTGAGACTGTTTGTTTTAGGTTGGCGATCTAGTTTTCCTACGGATTTCTCCGACGCGTGGAACGATTCGTTTTGGTAGAGGCGGAAAGCTTAGCCCACGCTACATCGGACCCTTCGGTATTCTGGCGAGGGTAGGTGCAGTGGCGTATAGACTGGACTTGCCGCCTGCTTTGGAGGGAGTGCATAATGTGTTTCACGTGTCGCAGCTGAGACGGTACGTGGCCGACCCTAGTCACGTACTTGATCACTCGGAGATTGAGGTTGGTCCGACGCTCAGCTACCCTGAGCAGCCCGTAGAGATCTTGGACCGCAGAGAGAAGGTGTTGCGGAACCAAACCATTCCTTTGGTTCGCGTAGCATGGAGACATCACTCTCCAGGGGAGTCGACCTGGGAGAGAGAGGACGAAATGCGCGAGCAATACCCGTATCTCTTCCAGACTTGAGGTATATTTTTTTCTGATTTCATTCTTGTTGTAGTTCAGTCCAATTTCGAGGACGAAATTTCTTTTAGGAGGGTAGACTTGTCACTACCACTTTTCCATATAAGGGTATTTCTGTAATTTAGCTATTTTAAATAATTATGAATTTAAATTAATTACTGAGTTTTGTAACTATTATATTATTATTAGGGATATTGATTGTAGGTCAACCCTAGAATGCATTAGGGCAAACCCTAATGACCAACCCTAAGTTGTAAACCCTATTCTAGCAAACCCTAGAATTTTTAAATTTAAGATGGAACCCTCAAAAGTCATAGACTGACTTAACCTGAGTCTATTAGGATTTACATGACTTAACATAAAGGTTTAGTCTAAAAGCTGTGCAAGGAAACCCTAGAACTAGGTTTATATATAAAGGAAACCTCCCATTCTTCATGTAGAAAGGAAACCCTAGCCTCCTTCTTAAAACCATCCCCTCACCTCAAGACTCAGAAGCAAACCCTAGGGATCCCATTCTTCTCCTCCAAAGCAAGGAAAATCAGGGAACTTGGCTCAAGGAAACTCGTGAAGGAAGAACTTTCATAGAAGAATCTCCCTGCAGGTAAAACCCTAGTTTCTATTCCTTTAATTCTGATTTTTAGATGTTCATGGCCATTAGGGAACCCCCTTTTCTGTGTAATTCGAATTCCAGGGTTTTGATTTGGTTTTGGTGACCCACATGGGGTTTTCCCCAATTATTAAGAACCCTAACCCTAGATTTGGTTGTAGACAGATTTTTCCCCATTTTCATGTAGATATAAATTCGATTTTAGGGTTTACTTACCTAGGTATTCTAAATTCTGTATATTGATGTATGAATCTATATGTATAGATATGTATTGTGTGTTGGGGGCTTTCATCTGTACATTAGGTTTGGGGAAGAACAGGGTGCAGTCGGGTATATCAGTGTGGTTGGGTTTCATTGTGTATCGGGTATGATATTTGGGGAAAAGCTCTGTTCAGTCGGGTGGATTTCTGTGCATAGGGTTGTGGCTGTGCATAAAAGTGTGTGTGTGGGGGATAACTTGAGTTGAGAACTGTGTATATGTATATATGTGTTCTGAGTAGTAGAATGTGTGTGAGGTTTCTCAGCAGTTGTGTAGTGCAGGTGTGTAGATGAGGGGTCTCAGTGTGCAGAATTGTTTCTGTGTGTGTGGGTCCAGACTTGTGCAAATTGTGTCTGGGTGAGGTGCTCAGTTTTAACTGTGTTTGAGTATCCTAATTACCCTGTGTTCAAGTATGAGTGCATGAGTGTATTGGATTTGGGTGAGTTATTGTGCCTGTGTGAGAAGGAGGAGAGAGAGAGCAACTGGGATATCTGTGTGTATTTGTTCATGTGTAAACTGTGCAGATATTCAAGTGTGTGTGTATTAATTCTGTAGGAGAGGAGCAACTGTAATTTCCTGTGTGAGGTTGGGTTTATGTATCAGATTTGCATTCCTGTGTGTATATACTGTGAGTTATATGTGTAGCTGTGTATTAGTGTATAGGGAACCTGTGAGTTCCTATGTATCAGTAGATAGGTTTTCCCTGTGTTTAGGTGCAGTACCTATGTGTATGCAACCTATGTGTATCAGTCAGATATATCTTGTGTGTATTAGATAGGTAATACCTGGGTGTCAAGGTGAACAGTATGTATGGTGTAGATGTCAGTGAGTGTGGCTGTGATTTAGAATTCTGTGTGTACATGGATGTGTAATTCAGTGAGTAAGAAAGAGAGGTGTATAGCCAGGGTGTCCATATGTAATTAACTGTGTGTGTGTATAAGAGAACCTAGTGTATCATTATGAGCCTAGAGCCCAGTGCCTGTGAGTGCAGAGTGTATCAGTATTTTAGGTGTTGCTGTACAGATATCAGCATGTGTGGAATGTAAGATATATATATCAGTGTATTGAATTGGAAGGGGGAAAACCTGTGTCAGTAAAACCAATGTGACAGTGTGCTAAAACCTGTGTGTTCAGTGAGCAGTATGGGGGTTATATGGCTGTGCTGTGTCACTAAACTGACTGTGTGTGTGTAGATGGGTAGCTGGGGAGTTCAGTACCTGGGAATTTCAGTGTGTTTATGTGTTTGTGTAGTAGTGTGGGTGTGTGTATCAGTAACTAGGGGGTGAGTGTCTGCTAGTGTGAGCATGCCTGTGTATTCCTGTCCAGTGTGTGAGTGTGCATTGTATCAGTGTATGTGTTAGTCTAGTTATGTGTATCTAGTAAGAGAGGGGTCTCTGAGTTAGTATCCTACACTTGCTTAAGGTAGGTGATTGCAGTAGCTAGTAGGATTGGGAGCAGTGAGGGGTTAAGTGTGTAGACTCAGGTGTATTAGTTAGTGTATAGTTATTAGTTAGTTTAGTTAGTAACATTAGTTAATATATTGTTACCAGTTAGTATAATATATAAAGGTATTAGTTAGTTATACTAAGTGGTAGTGATAGTTAGTTAAGGTAAGTTCTATATGATTGTAGATAAGTATAAGTACTAGCTATAACCGGATAGAGTGGGTATTAGTAAGGTTTTACTCAGAAACCTAGGTAATGGCCTAATATAGCTAAGATAAGCTAGTATTAGATAGTTAGTAACCTTTATAGACTAAATAACTTAGTATGGATCTAGTATGACTTAGTTAAGCTAGAATGACTTAGAATTGACCAGTAAACCTTAGACATGACCTAGAAACCTCGTTTTTTAAATTGTTAAGCATGTTATTCTTTTAATTCATTAATTAACATTGAATTTCCATAAATAGGTCATTGTGATCCCATTTTGGACCTCGATCCTCACATTCTGCTCAGGACCACAGGCGAGTACATTCTCTGACAGTTTTCATGGTTGATTACTTCTATAAATTGTAGTGTATTTCATACTTGATTCCGACACTATGTATACACGGGTTAGCACCCTAGATCCCCATCACGAGGAGTCGTGGTTGGAATCCATCGTGCTAGCTGGGGGATGGGGAACTATTAGTAGATTGTGTGATCATATCCAAACATTATATGTACCATAGCTCACCCCACTTCTCACGTCGGGTGTGGCCTGACCACTTATATGCTCCATAGCTGTTATATATGATTAGCCTGACCATTATATGCACCATAGCTAACCATGCGGTTAGCCTGACCTAAAAGAATCATAGCTAATCATATATAACCAGCCTGATCCAGTCCCAAGCCGATCACATAATAAACTAATATTTCAAACACTTAGCCAGATGTTTTATCTTTATTCAGATTTACCTGTTCTAGCATTCACTATTTATTGCTCATTGCTAGATGCTTATTGTCTATTTTATTTCTTCAGTACTTCACATGTTCAGCTTTTATTTCCATCTTGTATCTCTTACACTGTTTATAGATTTTGTCAATTTAAATGAAACTGCTGTTAGTGCTTGTGCTTCGCTCCAATCCTGACTGGATAAACATTTTCAGAGAACCTGGAGGACTTTTGCCCTACTCATTACGGTCCAGGAATAGAGGAGGATTTCACCCCAGAAATCCCAGAGGAGGTGCCTATCTTAGAGGAGAACTTGCCTGCCCATACTTAGATTATTTTTCTGCATTTATTGTTTTAGACTGAGACTGAGACTGAGATGTATTTATTTTTATTTGTGACTTTGTGAGGTCATTTGGACCAGGATTTGAGTTAGATTTATTGTGGTTGGTTTTAAATAGAACTCTTTTCAATTCTCATCGTGCCATTATGTTTATAGTTGTGATTGAGTATATTATAGAAATGTGATTTATTTATCATTGTCCTCCGTACGGAGTTGAGACTATTGACAGGATATACTATGTTGTGACCTAGACAGCGTTCTACCGCCGATGCTGCGGCGTAGGCTGGACGTACCCACGACTCATGCCCAAATTCCGGGTGCGGGTCGTGACACTCATCCTTGCATGAGTAAATCTCTCATGTCAAATCCTGACCACCCATTCAAAATGGGAGCATCAACACCACTCATTCCCACTCACCATCCTATTTAATGTCACTTCACACACTCTTCCCAACCATGACCTAATCCCCAAACCTAGGGAAACCCCCATCCTCTCTCTCTCCTCCCTCCTCACTCAACCGTAGGTTTTTTCCCAAATATTTCCTTTCTTCTTCTCTTCTTCTTCTTCCTTTCTTCTTCTCATCCTTTTTAATTTAAATTGGAAGAAAGGGGAAATACCAACCCTCCGGCCACTATTCACCCGGCCCGGCCAAGTCCCGACCCCGCTCCCGGCCAGTCGACCCAGTACCACCAGAACTATCACCTTTTCAGGCGAGCCTAGTCCCGCTTCTCCACCGCTCCTCCTCCATACTCTTCTTCCCCAGCGACCCGAAGCTCCACCCGGCCTCTTCTCTTCTCCGAGAAGCACTACTCCGGCCTGCTGCAACCAGAGCTCCTTCTTCGGCGCTGCTACTCCGACTCCGACCATATCGAACTGTCACCACCACCCTCCATCGAGCTCCACCCGACCTCGCCAGTCCCGACGGATCATCCCCGTCGACTGAACGTCGGAACCATCGCTGCATTTCCCTCCAGCTTCTTCCCCAACGAACCAACCACCATCCCGAGCCCCCCACTGTTCACCCCCGGCCCGGCCACACGATCCATCCTTCGCCGGCCAGGTTCTCAGTCGAGCTCCCCGACCTAGCTCCACCTCCAGCCCGGCCACTACGTCTCACCCGGTTCGAGCAGACCCCGGCGAGCCCCATTCCTCCCTGCATCCTCCCGGTACCACCAGCCCCCTCCACTGGACCACCACCTCCTCGTCGTCGTCGTCGTCTTCATCGTCATCGTAGACGTGCGCAAGTACAGTCCTCCCCCTCGTGTACGTATGTATGAGTATACGTATGCTTGTAGGTATATATGTATGTATTTATTATATATAATTAGTATATGTATGTATTTATTCATTGGTATATGTATATATATATATATATATTGTATATGTATTTAGTATATTCTTAATATATATAATTGGTATGTATATGTATACATATATATAGTATAAACTCAATTAGTATATTAGTATTAGTATATGTTAATATTAATGTTGATATATATATATATATAGTATATGTATTTATCTAGTATATGTTTAGTAAAATGTATTTTTGGTATGTATATATATGTAGCATATATATATTTATATTGGTATACATATGTACTTATATACGTATATGGTATATGTATTAAATTGGTACATATTTATATATATATAAGCTTTTCTCAAACTAATAGATATATAATTAAATGTATTTTTGGCATACATATGATGTATATATATATATATATATATATATATATATATATATATATATATATATATATATATATATATATATATATATATATATATATATATATATATATATATATATATTGTATATGAGTATTGTTCAATTGGTATAGTATAGTATGTACATATATTTAGTATGTGTACATTATTCAATATGATGTGTGTATATATATATATATATATATATATATATATATATATATATATATATATATATATATATATATATATATATATATATATATATATATATATATATTGTTCAACTATATATTATATATGTATTGAGTATTAATGTTTATAATTAATAATATGCATAATATGTATATTTATATATGTATCTCTACTAGGTAACCCGAGTGTAAATACGGATACCCATAACTACACATAACCTTATGACCCTGTGAACTGTTAGTGGACTGCCACATGTACACTGACGTGCTGGCGAGCCCCGTATCATTTTGATCGTCTGTCTTGCACAGCAATCATAGACGCGATGCCCGTGCAACTTGACGCACTTGACCCTAGTTGACTAGTGCCATACCTGGCATAGCCCCTGAGTTCAATGTATTTTTGATTAAGTGTTAGTGTAGCATCTAATACAATGTTGTATTATTTTATGATATGTCTATAGGACTGTTGGATCATCCAGGCGATACACTAGAACAGGATAGTGGTATTATCAGCTAAGGACCCAAGGCGAGTACATTCTCTGATAATTTCCAACTATTTAATAATATCTATAATTCCAGTATCTAGAAATGTTACATCTGATTCTTGACACTGTACTACACGGACTAGTATATAGATTGGATCTGCAGTCATGAGATGTTACATTGATTATCGTATTGACATTGTATACGACATTGATATTTAGACCTTGTACATGATATATTAGATATTGGTCGCGTATCGTGACGTGTCATGATTGGATCCACTGTACTAGTTGGGGACAGAGGAAATATTAGTAGATTATGTGATCATACCCAACTCTACATGTATCATAGCTCATCCCACATCTCACGTCGGGTGTGACCTGACCATTACATGCCTCATAGCTGTTATATATGATTAGCCTGTCCACTACTAGCATTATAGCTAACCAAATGGTTAGCCTGACCTTACATAAATCATAGCTAATCATATGTAACCAGCCTGATCTTGGCCCAAGCCGATCACATGATAGACTGGTATTTCAAATACTTAAAATAGTTACAGTTCTCTATTTTAGATCATATACTACATCAACCGTATATGATATTGTACCTCGTTCTCTTCGTTTTATATGCACTGATTGTTTCATATTGTCTATATTGTCTGTCTTTTTATATTGCTTGTCTCTTTATTTTGCCATTACATTTATTCACTGTCTTCTCTCAGTATATAGCATTATCTGTTTATTGTTTTATAGCCCTTATCAATTAAATAAAAATGTTATTTGAGATGTACTTTGCTCCTTCCTGACTGGAAAATATTTTTCCAGACTATGCCTTAGAGGACTGGTGTCCGACATTTATGGACCACAGGGTGAGTAGCTGCAGACTTGGACTTGGTAGTTCAGTTGTGATTCCGGGAGCAGTATCACAGACCAGCTAGAGTGTCGGCACATCAGATATACCAGATTCAGAGGCCAGCTGTTCCTTGTACTTTCTGTAAGAAGCAAGGACATGGACGGGATGCATAAAAGATGAGATTGGGCCAGTGCTTATTCTGCGGATTAGGAGACCATCAGTTGAGGGCTTGTCCTAAAGTCCCAGCTCGTCCAGCTCAGGGCGGAGCTCAGGCACAGAGAGCACCCGTGAGACCACCAGCGAGACAACAGAGAGGACCTCTACCACCGCAGAAGCAGCAGTTTGCTCAGCACAAGCAACAGCAGAGAGGTGCCCAGCGACTAGGGCGAGATTTTGCCTTGATCGTTAAGGAGGAGGAGCCAGTCGGTGATTTATCTCAGGTTCAGTCTATCTTGATACTTTTTTAGCTCATGCTTTATTTAATTACGGTGCTTCTTATAGTTTTATATCTATATCTTTTGCTCTAATACATCATCTTGAGCCTGAACCATTAGCGAGGACTTGCAAGATCATGACCGGGGGTGGCATTATCCTGGTCAGTGATGTTTGCAAGAATCGGAGAGTTTTTTGGGAGGCCGAGAGTTGGGCGTATGTCTACTCGTAATGCCGCTTTCGAGCTATGATATAGTACTCGAGATGGATTGGTTGAGTAGGCATCATGCTAGTATCAATTATCGTGGAGGCAGAGTTTTGTTTCAGGCGCCGGGAGAGCCAGAGTTTGAGTTCGTCAGAGGAGCAACAGAGCAGAGCGAAGGCGACTTCTGTGGAGGTTTGGTAGAAGAGCAGGAGCCGCCACATCCATTAATTGCGGAGTATATGAACATATTTCTGGAGGAGTTGCCAGGGTTGCCACCGGACAAAGATGTGGAGTTCTCTATATATTTGGTGCCAGGCGCAGAACCAATATCACAGCACGTCTATAGAGTGAACAACAACGACCTGACAGAGTTGAAGAAGTAGATGAATGAGTTACAGGACAAGGGTTTCATCTTCTCCAGTTCATCACCATGGGGTACTCTGGTACTTTTTATACCGAATAAGGATGGATTAGTATGCATGTGTATCGACTACAGGGCACTCAACAACCTCACTATCAAGAACAAATACCCGTTGCCGTGAATTGACAAATTGTTTGATCAGTTGAACGTAGCAAAGGTATTTTCAAAGATAGACTTGAGGTCGGGGTACCACCATGTGAAAGTAAGGAAGATATTCCAAAGACAGATTTTAAGACTCGGTATAGGCAGTTTGAGTTCTTGGTGATGCCATTAGGGTTGACCAATGCCCCGACAGTATTCATGAACCTGATGAATAAGGTGTTTCATCAGTACATGGATCAGTTTGTGGTAGTATTCAGTTATGATATACTGATATATTCGAAGACCCTGAAGGAGCATGAGAAGCACTTGAGGATAGTTCTGGAGAACCTCAGGAAGGAGAAGCTATATGGCAAGCTTTCGAAGTATGAGTTCTTCCATGATAAGGTTGAATTTCTCGGGCATGTGATTACAGAAGACGGGATCTCAGTGGACCCGAAGAAGATTTCAGCAGTTGAGTCATGGTCTACCCCGAGTTCAGTGGCAGAGATCAGGAGTTTTCTTGGATTAGCAGGCTATTATCGGAGATTTGTTCAGGATTTTTCCAAGCTTACGAAACCGACGACTAGATTAACCAGGAAGGGCGTGGAGTTCATCTGGACTGAGGATTGTCAGTCTATTTTTGAGGAGCTAAAGAAGAGGTTGACTATAGCTCCAATATTGATATTGCCATCAGGAGCAGGAGGATTTTCCATATATAGTGATACATCGGATAAGAGTTTGGGTTGTGTGTTGCAGCAAAACGAAAAGGTGATTGACTATGCTTCCAGGCAATTACACCCGCATGAGAAGAATTATCCTACCTATGACTTGGAATTTGCAACAGTTATCTTTGCTCTTAAACTATGGAAACAGTACTTGTATAGAGAGAGGGTAGAGATCTTTACAGACCACAAGAGCTTGAAGTATTTGTTTATACAAAAAGAGCTCAATATGAGGCTGTGGCGATAGTTGGAGTTGATGAAGGACTTCGATATTTCTTTACAGTACCATCCAGGGAAGGCCAACGTAGTCGCAGATGCCTTGAGCAAGTATCCAGTGGCTATATATTTGATAAGGTACAGACATTTATTGGCCGATCTTGATAGTTTGGGTATTGAGGTATTAGTTCCTGGAGTTGCAACACAGATGTGGAGACTTTAGGTACAATCAGAGTTGATGGACCAAATCAGATATACACATTTCGAAGATGAGTCTCTGAGGAGCATCAGAGCACAGGTCCAGATAGGGTTGGCAGAGGACTTCAAAATTGTAGACGATGGATCATTGTGGCACGGTACTAGATTGTGTGCCGAGTGGAGCATTACGCGAGAAGATTCTTCAGGAGGCACATCGATCTCAGTACTCTATGCATCCAGGTGCCAATAAGATGTATAGGGACATGAGAGAGCATATTTGGTGGTATGGTATGAAGCGGAAGGTAGCTAACTTCGTATCCAGATATTTTGTTTGTCAGCAGGTAAAGGCAGAGAGATAGAGGCCAGGTGGATTGCTTTAGCCTTTACCCATTCCAGAGTAAAAATGGGTGCATGTGACGATGGAATTTGTTTCTGGACTCCCGCGTTCTCCAAGAGGTAAAGATACGATTTGGGTCATCGTAGACAGGTTGACCAAATCAGCCCACTTTTTGCCATTCAAAGTGGGTACATCTACGGAGAATCTTACGGAGATGTATGTGCGTCAGATAGTCAAATTGCATGGTGTTCCTGTGAGCATAGTCTCGGATCAAGATAGTCACTTCATGTCCCACTTCTGGAGGAGTTTGTAGGCTAGCTTGGGCACTCAGCTCAAGTTCAGTACATCATATCACCCTCAGACTGACGGACAGTCAAAAAAGACTATTCAGACTCTCGAAGATATGCTATGCACTTGTGTTTTGGATTTTGGAGGTTCTTGAAAGGATCATCTTCACTTGGTAGAGTTTTTTTACAACAACATCTACCAAGCCAGTATCGAGATGTCACTATTTGAGATATTATATGGACGAAGATGTCATACTTTGT